>VCRD01002285.1:68273-79307 GCA_006783055.1 Trinorchestia longiramus | reverse complement strand
CACGCAGCGTTGTAGACCTCAAGACCACGCAGCGTTGTAGACCTCAAGACCACCACCATGTCGCTGGAAGTCTTCGAATAAGACACATGCTAAAAATCCAGCTGATCTTTAATGCTAACTGCGCGCCATGCTCAGTTCTGTCACATGCCCGGAACGCAAATATTCTAGAATATTAAGGTGTGCAGGAAATGCTGCAGTTATAAATATATAGGGATATTTTAATACTCATATGTATGACAGATGCTACACTGACCTGCTTGTTGCGTCCTGATGTGATGCATGCGACTCCTCCCGTACAATCTGCGCTCCTTGCAGCCGTCGGGGCTTCAGGATTTAGATGTTCGTGGGCTGAATTTTGTGACCGTGCATTGCCCGGTCTCCTAGCTTGATACTCTTCAAATTATCGAGATACTTTGCACTCAGTACACTGTGTAGCGATGCAGTGCACAGCCACGTGCAAAGTCCTGCACTATCGTCGCTCCAGCACGACCACAAAGCCTGTAATTTTGCACTCATTCTACTAACGCGCTTCTCTTAGTCGCTGCAACGAAATCTTCAAAGATTTTTCATAGCTCATTTCCAAGTTTCTGAAATTCCAATGTTCGTTTCTCTTTATTTCTACTCTTTTAGCGTTCATTTTGAGACTCACTCTTTTGCAATCGAAGACGAATGCATTGAGACTTAAACCGTTTTTCTTTTCTTGTTCCATTTTTTCTTGTGAGAGCAACAGAGCTGTCACAAAAATGTCACAACAAGAACAATGTCACCAAAAGCTGACATAGCTTGCGATACATGCTCACCAGATAACGTCATCGTTCCAACGGTCACAAGAATTCAAGTTTTACATGGAAAAGTTTACATTTTTATTTTGTAAGTACAAGACCACATTGATGTTGTACTACAAATATCACTTTTTCCTTAACTTTGCAATGGGAAATAAAAATGAGTCAGTCTTTGTGTTCACAAGGATGCGAACTACACAGCAGCTTCTGTGGCAGCACCGACAGCAGGGAGCAAAGTTTCATTTCTGTTGGTAAGAAAAACAAAACATTTTAGTTTTCAAAGAACACTGGACGTCACAAAAACAGGCAACACTCCAGGGTAAGAGTAATTACGTATGAATAAAGATGAATATTATACATGAAATTGGACATACTTAAAAGAATTTATGAGTGTATTTGTCCAAAATACACTTGTATGTTTCTTTGCTTCAGAAGCTTTGCTGATTTTTTGTTGAGTAACTTACTGTTGATGCGAGGTCGAATTATTTCCCTGTATTATTCCCTCGTAAATGTAAATTGTCGATGCATTTTTTTTGCTAAAAACAATTTGTCTAAATCTATTGCAAGATTGTGTAAGTTTTCAATGAAAATGATATGTTACTATGAAAAATTATGCCAAAAATCTTGCAATAGCATTGATGCATCTATTAAAGCAACACCTCATCTCCAACACTGCAGCTCTCACAGAGCTCATACTCGTGTTCTTACTTCCATCCCGTCATGAATGTTGGTGCGTGTCCATTAGTTGAACCCTGCCATTAATGTCACGTACTGAAAATTAGATGATCTAAAAAATCATAGATCAGCAGTACTTTCTATTGTTCTTTCATAACCAACTTTTGTCTAGTGCTTGAAAAGTTTTCTGACAGTAAATAGGGCGGAAGAAGTGATATATTTTCCGATTTCTGTTGTATGTTCATTGAGTGTAACCTCAGAACACGTAGATCATCGTACTCTTTTTTTCATGATCTTTGAACGCCTTGTACTTCTTACTTAAATCATAAAGTTTCTGCATAAAATCAAATTCAGGTCACGACATTTTTTTCTTGAAAATATTCCACCTTTACGACATGATTGGCCTTCCTGTGGCTGAGGTTGTGAATGTACATTTATTTGTTTAATTATGTTTACATGCTCATTCCTAAGAAAACTTCAAGCTATGTAAATATCATGAACATTTTACCTGTTCTGTTGTTCAAGCCATGGAGCCCAGTCTGTGCTCGGCAACTAAAGTGAAACTACTCTGAGTTACGAGACTCAGTGAGACTGAGTCTAGCAATTCAGGCTGAAATAACAAGTTGTATTATCCTTAACTTTGGAGAAAAATATCAGCCTACAACTCCTTGACTGTAGCAACTGTCTGTCGTGTTACGTACAGAGAATGTGATGATTTACATCAGAACATCTGACAAAACTAATTAAATGAAAGTTTAGTTATCTCTAATAATGTATTTTCTGTGAATAAATTTATTTGTGATTATATTTCATATTTCTTAACTGAAATAGATGTTCTTGTACTCTAGAAGACACCGATAAATGATCACATTAGAAAGATATCCTTTGTTTTAATAATCAGTCTAAGATTACACGCTTTGTTGGGATTACCGCAATATTAGAGGCAGAATATAACGATTATTAACGTGAAACTATAGGTAGTTTTTCTTCTATATTTCTGATTCATAAATTTTTGCAGAACATAAATAAATAAATAAATTTTGCATAATTCAAGTTCTTCGTTCGGTTTCATTTTTTGGCTTGAACTGTCGTGCAAAAAATTTGATGAGCATGAAGACATGGCTAAACTGATCCCACACACACATGTATACCCACGCATATATACACAAACATGTATACTCACTCATATATACTCAGACATACGTATACACTCACACGTACATAACATGCAGCGCGTACACAACTGGACCACTCAATATTCATGATGTTGTGCGTCCGAGTTCATGACAACAAAAATAATGACGAATACAAGTAATTTATCCTACTTTCAGTCACTTAACATTGCTTGTTTAACATTGCAGTCACTTAATATTGCTTGTTTAACATTGCAGTCACTTAACATTGCTTGTTTAACAGTGCAGTCACTTAACATTGCTTGTTTAACATTGCAGTCACTTAATATTGCTTGTTTAACATTGCAGTTACTCAACATTGTTTCTTTAACATTCACTTAACACTACATAACACACCAATAGCAAAAAATCTTTTTCATACATGTAAAATTTTTATTCGGTGCACAATAAATTGCAGTTGTAAAATTTGTGCAAAAATTTAAAATGACCGACATACTGTGGTAAAATGTTGCAAGGAATTTTAGTCTTAGAATTGCAGACATTGCTTTGACTCAACTCTTCTATGTGTTGTAGTTGAGGAATTTTCCAGGTCTTTTCGTACATCAAATTCCATTCGTTTCATGGCTCCAAAATATAAAAAATAATGTTGAGCCTCTGTAATTTGATTTCTGAATCAATCTCTTCATTCCAGAAATTCACCTTCAGATGCGCGATTGGATAACAAACTGCTGTATACATGCTTCAGTAACTCATGATTTTTGGAGTGAGTCAAATCTTAAAAACTCTTTTACATTTTGTGTGATTCGTTCAATAAAACACTTTGTTTCACTTCATGCAGTAATGAGCAGAAAACTTATTAAGAATAGTCCATCAAAAAATCTACGGTTTTCTTTCAGCCATTTTGGCAGCGGCCGCTGCGGTCTCTGCAACACCGATCTCCCTCCCAACGTTCGCTCGTTTAGTCTTTGTATGAGCTGGACACACTTTGTTGTCTTCCTGTAAATTTTTCTTAGTAAATGATAATGTCACTGTAAAGCTCTATAAAATACAAAACAACAATTCATTCAAACAAGAGAAAAAAGAGTGAGCTCTGAACAGTGAGGCGAGTTCTTTCTGGTCGTTGCAGGGCCGTCGCTGCTGCACGCCGCTCACCCGCGCCGGTCGCAGCCGCTGCTCTGACGTCCCTCTGTACGCCTGATGTCCAGTCCATGTAGTTAGTATGACATTCTAAATGAGTTATGACTGATGTCATGATTCATAATCAGACTCAATTATGATGATAATGATTAATGCAACTCATGAGTGTATTGAAGACTCATAATTACACTATACTCACGACTTGTAAGTGACTTATTCAGGTGCCACAAGGGTGTCATAATCAGGAGTTAGAAGTGATGACAATTTGAAATGAACATGTGTGGTTCCAGCATCAAGCCAAGCAACAAAACTTCCCATCGATACCATGAATGTCATAACATCCAAGTTTAGCTTGTGTTGCGACTGTAATGGTCGCGCAAATGCAATACATAAAATAAATATATATAGAGAATTCAGTGAAGGGATGTGGCTAAATTCTGTCAGCTTCATAGACTTGAATTACAGGGTAGCAGGTGCTGCATTTCTCTTTCAGAAATGAGTTCTTATATAAAAAATGTTCACCAAAGCAAATACATAACTGATAGTTTTCGAGATTTAGTTTGAGTTTTAGTACTAACTTCTCCAGTGTTTATTAAATTTCGAAGCAAAAGTGCGAATAGAGCCACTTTAATTTCTAATTATTGACAAATTTTGAAAACATGTATGAAAACTTACAAACACGTATGAGAACTGCAAACAGGTATGGGAAATTACAAACATGTATGAGAACTAACAAACATGTATAAGAGCTAACAAACATGCACGAAAACCTATCAAGTAAATTGTAAGTGTTCTTTCAGTAAAACTACGAAGCCACTTCAAACTTTCATTCTCAAACATAATTGATAAAAACCTAATTGTTGATCATCAATAGTCCTTCCTACAATACCAGCACAATAGTGATAGTAATTGTCATAATAATAGCAATGCATCAAACAGAATAAATACTTTGCTACCCGACCACTGGACAGCATTACACTTTTTACTATAATTTGAGAACCAACTGACGGTGGGGCATTTTTACGGCCTTTCATTGCCTCTAAAACACACACGTACACCAGTGTCAACACACTGTTCAGTTTTCCCTAATTACAGTTCATTGAGTCACTACAATGTTACAGAAGCTACAATAAATGTTCAGTCACTGCAATTCAAAACAAAGCTTTCTTTTTTTGATAAACCAAACAGAATTTCCTTCTCTGGGACTTTAATCGTTGAAATTTCTTTATGAATTAATCAGTAAAGGGAAAAGTTTTAAATATGTTTACTTTCACCTACGGTACACATGAATATAAAGAACAACAAGGGTGGATTCAAGAATTCTGCAAACCGGGTGCTGTTCTGGACCAGGGAGAGTATTGTATATTATTTATATTCAATACATTCTGTACCTGTTACATTCCACACTCAAGATATTCTGTACCTGATACATTCCACACTCAAGACATTCTGTACCTGATACATTCCACACTCGAGACATTCTGTACCTGATACATTCTACACTCGAGATATTCTGTACCTGATACATTCCACACTCGAGACATTCTGTACCTGATACATTCCACACTCGAGACATTCTGTACCTGATACATTCTACACTCGAGACATTCTGTACCTGATACATTCTACACTCGAGATATTCTGTACCTGATACATTCCACACTCGAGACATTCTGTACCTGATGCATTCCACACTCGAGACATTCTGTACCTGATACATTCCACACTCGAGACATTCTGTACCTGATGCATTCCACACTCGAGATATTCTGTACCTGATATATTCTACACTCGAGACATTCTGTACCTGATACATTCTACACTCGAGACATTCTGTACCTGATACATTCCACACTCGAGACATTCTGTACCTGATACATTCCACACTCGAGACATTCTGTACCTGATACATTCCACACTCGAGACATTCTGTACCTGATACATTCCACACTCGAGACATTCTTCCAGCTCACCATTACTTGAGGACTGCCTCGCGAGCTCCACACTGTGAAGTTACAGAAAATACTTCTGAAATGAAGCCTCGGCCCAGCAATTGTTTCATTGCAACCTGAATACAAACTTGCTGTCGGGATTTGGATCGGTCTCGAATGCGTCATAATTGTGTACGTTCCTATTTCTAAAAAAACTAGAATACTGCAATTTTAACTTATTGACCCACTCAAAATTATGGGAACACTTTCGAAGCTGCTTGGAACCCGTCATTATGGTGCATGGACAACCTCACGACACACTTCGCCATCACCTAGGGGTAATTCTCAGCTCCTGATCAGGGCTGCAAGTTTTCCCTCACGTGTTATTCGTACGGGGTTAGAGGGTCGAGGTGCTCACAGACAGCTGATATGCAAATGCTGCAGAGCAGAGAGCTCCAATGAAACGATAGGGCGCCTAGACAGGCACATCTAACTGCCTCGCTTCCTTGTGATGAATGAGGGATCTTTGTAGGGCAGCGGCATGTGCAGGGGCTGCTAGTACTGCGTACTACTCGTCCATCACATTCATGAGTATTATTATGCGTGCACTACACAAACGTTAGGTTCATGTACCATTCATGTGTTTGGTCAACTCTAGTGGCTCCGGGTACCATTCATTAGTAGGTACATGCTACTTGTAAGTATTATTCATGAGTACTATTCATGAGTATGAATGATGAAATACAGATCATATACACACAATTCACACAGTTTTAAAACCTGTGTTAGAAAAACAAATTTCGGAAAAACATAGCGTCGAGATTTAACTGTTCACTAATTGACAGTTATTTCAAAATTTTCATTGTTTTTTATGTGCCCGCATACATTTTTGTTTCACTCTTAAAAGTGAAACAGATGTGTGGGAGTTGTCTCTTTGTGTATGAGGCAATGCATTTGTTTTCAATATACAAATACAGATTTTAAGTAATAATTACTTCACATTTCGGAATGTAGGAATTTAAGCCCTGTATGCGTACAGCGGTATGTGTTGCAGCATGCAGTGCATATGTGTTCTGCCACACTCGTATAATGTATTGTGTGACTATATATGTAGCGCAGAAATACACTTATTTACAAACATAGGTACATCTGATCAGTTTATCATCATATTCATGCACCCACGAATAAAAAGTAATAAATATTTAATCTATAAAAACATTTTAAAAGCATTTCATTACACACTCATTAATGTTGCACAATATAAGTATATTAGACCAAGTCTTATTTAATTTCCGCTCATCCTTCATTAAAATTGTACGGCGCATAAAATCAGGGTCATTCATCATGAGTACATGAGGCAGCTCGGTGTAGACGTCTAGTGTAGTCACACTACTCAAGCAACGGAGTGCTTTATGCAGCACATGTACATGAGCTGTGTGCCTCTGATGTACACCAGACGCCTTGACCATCTGCTGGAGCTCACATTGAAGCCTCGCAACGTGAATGGTTGCCACGTAACCCTTCCTCCACGGCCACGCATACCCTGCCTCTGGCATTCAACTCTCCTTGAGCATGAACCTCGAGCACAATGATTCTTAGAAAGCATGAAGGAAAGCGTACATGATGGCAGGCTGCATGAATAGCAACTCGGGGGAAAAGGTCCGTTCGAGGATAGTCCTTTCTTTCGGTTGCTTCGGAGGCACAAAGGAAGGCACAGCAACGATTCTGCATTTGCATATGATGTGACCTGAACGTAATAACACAGGGTAGACTGTGCAGGCCTGACTGTGAGACTGTGTAAATCTCACTGTATGATTGTGTTTGCCTGACTGAAAGACTGTAGGTCAGAGTGTGACTGTGTAGGTCGGATTGTATGATTGTGTAGGTCAGACTGTAGGACTGTGCAGGTCCTCTCATGATACAATGATTTAAATAATGATTAAAATTATATTTCGTCTATAATTCCTACTACCGTATTTTCCAAATGTTTCTCTGCAGATATTTCTGCCATAGTAATAGAGCATGTCGAGTAGAGCATGTCGTGTAGAACATGTCGAGTAGAACATGTCATGTAGAGCATGCCTAGTAGAGGATGTCGTGTAGAACATGTTGTGTAGAGCATGTCGTGTAGAGCCTGTCGAGTAGAACATGTCATGTAGAGCATGCCTAGTAGAGCATGTCGTGTAGAGCATGTCGTGTAGAGCATGTTGTGTGGAGCATGTCGTATTTCTTGCGACTAAATGAGCAATAAACACATACACAAAATGGACTAGTTCTGCAGTATTTGGTGATATGTAGGTGTATGTCTGAGTTCAAGCGATGTGTCATACGCGTCTTTACTCACATATAACTCATGCAACTTATGAACTCACTTTAATGCTCGTTCATTGTTAATTTATTGTCTAACATTGCGTGAACAAAGTAACTGATATGCAGTTGATTGTAATTTAGCACACTGTTTGAGCCTTTACGTTGTGCAAAGTACGAAAGTCTCATACAAAACAGATAAGATTTCTGCGTACTAAATACTTGCTTACGCTCGGTGTCTGTCAGAACACAAGCATTTCTCTAAAATGGGTTGATTTCAGCACAGTTATGTGCATCGTTCCCCACTGGCAAAATTAGTCATTGATTGTGTGGTGAGAAAAATAAAACCTGAATTTTTGCTCCAGTTCTGAGCAGTTGTACGACAGAAATGAGGACTTGCAGTGGAAGTACAACAGCGATTTTAAAGTCAGAAACAAGCAGTTTTTACGAATGGTCATACATGACTTCAGTCTTCTTATTTATTTACTACTGATGAACTTTTAATAAGAGGGATCTCTGTAAGCCAGTTCAAGGAATGAATGTGCCATAAAAAGAACTAGAAACGAAGGTTTTTGTGAACAATATTGACAGAAACTGTGGCAGTGATTTCCAGTTTCAATTTTTTAAACGATGAACATCAAATTAAGTTCATTTACGACTGTTTTATAATTATACCAAAAATACTTAATTCAGCATCGTCAAACTATGATACACGAATTGTAAATTGCAGCCCACAAGCAAGCAAACCAAGCCTGCGAAGGGACAGACAAGTATGAGTACTTAATTTGATGCTCACTCTATCATGACATAAAGGTGAATAAAAGTACCTTCACTCATCCAGAAGCAAGAAGACTGAATAGACTCTTGTTTGTAAGGACGTAGCGACTGCAACAATCGTGAATAGGATGTGGGCTTGAAATATTTACCCTGCATTCCAGGACGCCTGAGCTGGGCTATGCAGCGCCAAAACATTGTGCTCCTCGCATGCATAATTAAACCACGCGAAAAAAGGCACGCAAAAAATCAGCTCCCAGTGGCGACCTGATGAAAAAACAGCACAAAAAATCATCTTTTAAGTGCATTATTGTGAAGGTCTCCAGTTTGAGTGTCGGTAGAGAAAAAAAATCGACTTTTTGTCAGGTTTGTTTGGCTTACTATTGAGACACAATCAAAACTCCGCGGAATTTCCACGGCGTGACAATTTGCAAAAACTTCGACGGCTAAAAAGCGATAAATTTGTGTCAATGATAATAATAAATTTTGCTCAGGGCATAAAATTCTTGTTTGCATGTACATACCTAGAAATATTAGTGATTCAGATACCGAGTTATCAGCAACATGAAATTATTTTCATGGTAAACGGAGTAATTTCTGATGAATCAACTTTCTGCATCTATGATCTAGATAGAACATTTGCAAAGTAGACAAGGTGAAGAAGCTTCAAGCAAAAGAGAATATCGGGTGAATTTTCCTTCAAAAATAATTCTTTATGTTTCGCTTGTTAAAGAATTCTACATTTATTTTCATGGCTTTCTGTTTCATTTTTCTGCATTTGCTAGCAGATATTCCAAGATGACCTCGTTAGGAGGGGCCCCACTGAAGAGGAGGGGTTAGGGGGGAGTGGACTCAGGACACAACAACGTGACCTGAGGTCTTGTTCCCTTCTCTGGAGATGAAACAGCAATCGTGTCGACCAGAGATGGATCACATAATAATGACAGACTATCACACTGTCCCATCATGCAACACAATCATGCAATCCTCTCATGCAACGCAATCATACAATCAGTTCCCCTAGAAGCAATCTCTCCGTGTGGCGTATTGCCAGTAACACGCCAGTAAGTAACACGTTCCAGCCAGCGTGTGGCGCATTGCCAATAACACGCCAGTAAGTAACGCGTTCTAGCCAGTGTGTGGCGTATCGACAGCTACACACTCAGCAGTTGGATCGTATTTTTGTAAGTAATGAGTTATGTTCCGCACACAGAACTCATCAATGTTTCTCATGCGGACAATAAGCAAACTAGTGTCTCCTCTGAGAGAATTGTTCGTGCTGAGCAGTGCACAAGTACGGATAAGATATTCAGGAGCTTGAAACGTTTAAAAAATATGCATAGCGTAGATTACGAACATAAAATTTGATGCCGAGCCTTTTCGATTGAAATGAGATGTACGCACCTCAATTATCGTTTTTTTGACTTCAGAAAAAATGTTCTCGTCTAGTATTGACTGACATAGGTCTTCGCAAGAAAAACTCTATAAATGTATCGTAAATAAAGCATATGTCAGTAGCTCTGCTCTTAATTTTTGCTCACAACCAACCTAACTGAGCACTCGCCGCTCCAAAACTTGTAGTGTGAGGGTAACTACAGTAACGCATGAGGGTACCTGCAGTAACGCTTAAGGGTAACAGCAGTAACGCGTAAGGGTAACAGCAGTAACGCGTGAGGGTAACAGCAGTAACACGTGAGGGTAATAGCAGTAACGAGTGAGGGTAACAGTAGTATCGCGTGAGGGTAACAGCAGTAACACAGACGTCGTCATGTTACTGGAAATGTTGAAAAATTGGAACCAAAAGACGTCACACCGGCCAAGTTTTGACCAGGAATTACAATGAAAATATCCACTAACAAAATATTACAGAAAACTTGAGTTTGGGAAATTAAGAAACTTTGAACTTTATTGTACAATGTTTCAACTAATAGATCAGCTTTAAATGCTTTGGTGGATGACATGTGGATTTAAACTCCTCCAAATTTTCGCTAATTTTTTGCTTTAATCAGGCAAATTAGCATTTAAAGAAGCAGTGCAGCGCTGCTACAACATTGTAATGTTGTCCTGCACCAACATTCACGATTTCCATCAGCAGACGTACTCCCAAATGTTCGTATTAATTTGTTTCATTCATTAATGCTGAACTGGAACTCCTGAGTGTGTTCACAAGCGAAGACTCAAAATTCTCACAATAAATTCAGTAAAAAATCGTGAGTGGATCAAATTTGTCTGAAAATTAATAAATTACCTTACTGGTGAAATCAAATTATTGAGTATCTGGCCAAACAATAATAT
>VCRD01002285.1:43830-61941 GCA_006783055.1 Trinorchestia longiramus | reverse complement strand
GCTGAAGGAGCGCAGGCTGTGTCACCTCAGAATGATACGTGTATGTTGAGACACTGAAGTGCGTAGTGCCTAAATACTATGACATGCGCATTAAGTCACATTTTCAGTTTATGTAGAAGTTTATGTGCGTACAAATCACAAATTATAATGCTTGTACATGATATAATTTCATGAGTGTGCATGACATTTACTGATGTGCATTATGTTGATGTCAATTAGCACGTGACTTTAATAAAAAGCTAACTTTCTATGCAATTACTCAATTATTTTAAGTCTATGATGATCCCATGCAAACATGAACATATATATTTCTCCATGGAAATTTGAATTGTTCAGATTGGCCTGTTAAAGTTCATCCGACGAAGGCAATTGTAAGAGCAGGTGATGTTATGTCGTAAACGTGTCGTGCGAACATGCGCGTGAAAATATGTCTCGAGGAGCATAAATAGTTTTGCCATCTCAAGAACAGCAACAGCTCCTTAATGCCGTCCAAGTTAACGTTTCATAATTCCAGTGTCCCTGATGTTTGAGAACACATTTTCTGTGGCGTGATTTAGAGCTGCGCCGTCAGTCCGTCTTTATTCACTGAAATCTAAAAAAATTGTGCCAGTCACAAACAGACTTCTCAACTCAAACTGTGATTCATACTGGTACACACGCAGCTCGCATACTAGTGCGGACACGTACAACAAGCATACCTCAACTTGTGCAATGGTCACACACTCTTCATTTGAAATGTCTAGTGAGTCGAAAATAGTGAGCTCATAATTTACCTGTCACTTGACAATAAACACGTTTAGTCCATAGTATCCATCAAATGTTCCTTCATCAAATCGGTGACTATTTTCAAACGCGATTCGTTTCTTTTCTCATATTTTACCCTGATTTCGATCACTTGCTCGTCGATCACTTGTCTGTCTCGCAATTTCCGGACGCAAGGAAACCATTGTGACAAGACCGGCAATCTCGCTCTGATTGTCTTCCCATTTTTTCTGATCTTGCAACAGAAAATGTTGCCAACCATTAGGCCTCACCGAGCCTTTTATAAGAAATTTAGCTCAGCGAGAGAGAGGCAGAGAGAGAGAGACCAGCTGCGGCAGGGCTGCCACCGCCAGCAGCGCCATCTGTTGGGTCTGATGGCAGGTGGCGCTGCACAAGTCTGTTTTTAATGGCAATATTGCAATGTCAGTACACAACACATGTACTTCACACAACACACGTATTCCACACAACACATGTACTCCACACAACACATGTACTCCACACAACACATGCACTCTGCGCAACACATGTACTCTACACAACACATGTACTCTACACAGCACGTGTACTGTACACAAAACTTGCATTTCTCATGCATAGCAGGACTGAGGTTGAAAGAGGGAATATCTATCCATGTTCAGCACACATGTGGTGCCAAGCACCTACACGTAATATGTTATTTAAAACAATTAGACTTGAGGTCAATAAGTTTTTGTTTTAATTGAAATTTAGCTTCATTGTTTTGCTGCTCGCAGCTGACGCACAGAAGTAGCCAGCTCGCTCAGTGAGGGAAAGATGACACGCTCAGTTGCACAGAGAGGGCCCCAGTTGCCGCCTACACCAAGTAGGCCGTAACTGGTACGTGTATTTTAGTACCCCAAGTAGGCCGTAACTGGTACGTGTATTTTAGTACCCCAAATAGGCCGTAACTGGTACGTGTATTTTAGTACCCCAAATAGGCCGTAACTGGTACGTGTATTTTAGTACCCCAAATAGGCCGTAACTGGTACGTGTATTTTAGTACCCTAAATAGGCCGTAACTGGTATGTGTATTTTAGTACCCCAAATGGGCCGTAACTGATACGTGTATTTTAGTACCCCAAATAGGCCGTAACTGGTACGTGTGTTCTGGTACACCAAGTAGGCTGTAACTGGTACGTGTGTTCTGGTACACCGAATAGACCGTAACTGGTACGTGTGTTCTGGTACACCAAGTAGGCTGTAACTGGTACGTGTGTTCTGGTACTTCTGGCACATCAATCAAAAGTTGTAATACTTGCTGCGATGTTCGGATCAGAAGCAATAATAGATAAATAGAAGAAGCTGCTCCATCAAATACAGTTCTGAACTGCAATGAAAATTGTGGTTGTTTAATAACCTTGTGTTTTTTAATGAACACGTAAAATAAAATTACAATGCCGTGCAACCTTCTGAAGTAAAATTTCATTAAACTATGATGCTTATAAATACCCATGCAATCTAACCGTAAAGCTTGTTAGTAATTTTAAAAAGATGATTCAATGTTTGTTAGGTTTAGTTCATAAATCTATTCAGAGTACGGCCCCATGCAAGCAACAACTGACCAAGTTTTAGTAATAATTATTTTCCAGTCTCAAAAATCTATTAACTTAAACAGTTTGCGCTATGCCATTTTATGTGTGTGACTGTGACCTGCATTGTGGGACTATGACCTGCAGTGTGGGACAGTGTGGCCTGCAGTGTGGGACTGTGACTTGCAGTGTGGGACTGTGACCTGCAGTGTGGGACAGTTTGGCCTACAGTGTGGGACTGTGATCTGCAGTGTGGGACTGTGACCTGCACTGTGGGACTGTGTCCTGCAGTGTGGGACTGTGACCTGCAGTGTGGGACTGTATCCTGCAGTGTGAGGCTGTATCCTGCAGTGTGAGGCTGTATCCTGCAGTGTGGGACAGTGTGGCTAGTCAGAAACAGTGCAGTGTGGGGCAACTACCCAGTGTACAGTTAGCACGAGCAGTGCAATACAGTACTGTACAGAGTACTTTGTACGGAGCAGTACAGTACACTTAGTTATCAGCAGTTCACTGTAGTACTGTGCAGACCCGTACGGTGAAATAGAGTTAGTATTAAGTACTAAGGTGCAATTCAGAATATTTTCTATTAAAATGAAAATTGTTTTAATACAAACGCCTTCACGACCAGAATTTGTAGAAATGGTGGAAAGTTAAGTTAGGATTTCCCTACTCTGATTTTTTAATGAAAATCAACGAGGTTATCGCCCGAAAATTTCCCTTGTGGGCTTTGTTCTCCCTTCCCCTCCCTCCCCCTCCCTCCTCCCCCTCCCTCCTCCCTCCTCCCCCATGGCAAGGCAAGGAAGAAGAGTTGTTGCATCGTCCCTCACGTCAGGGAATTAGGGAATTAGATTGCACGTCTTCCCCATTTTCATGTGGGGAAACTCAGTCGCTTCTTGCCCACACGTCCACCTTGTCCTCCATCTTATCTCAGCGTTGGCAGGTTATAGGCTCATGTTATAGGCCCAGTTTCCTCATTTTATCTGCCACGGAATCTTAGGCCTAGGCCTACCCTCGCAGTCATTTCCTGGAGACATTCCCTGAGCCCTCCCTCTAAATTTCCCCTCAGGCCCGTCAATGGCCTCGTGGCTGCACGGTGCCGGCATTTTCCAGCCTTCCTTGTAGGCCTACTCATATTTCTGACTTTGAACGAATGAAACATTCCTTCACACGCAGGATTTGCTTTACTCCTCAGATACATCATCGAATAAAATTAATTGTTCAATAATACCGAGTAAAGTTTTCATTTCTTGTTGCCATCATCATTAATGCACTGGTGTCATTATAATTACCATGCTGCTCCATTGATTTCCATTATAGGCCGCCCATGTCGTACGGCCTAGCTGCCAGATCTGACGTGAACTCCTATTATGTACAGAAATACAAGCTACACCAATGCTATTGAAATGACCGTAATAAAGTTAAGTAAGATATGTGATAATGTAACTACTGCTTGTTCCTCTACATTCTTCTCATTTTCTGGCGCATCTACAGCCTGCCAAGAGCGGGGGGAGGAGGCACAGTGAGTCCTGTGTCGTGTTATCATTATTGTAGTTATCATTCCTAATTCATGTTATAGAGAACAATTTTTAAAATATTGTTATGTATTCAAATTTTAACATGATTCTCCATTTACCAGTAATAACGTTTGTAATTTGAAGTTTTATTCCCCTCACACCAGAAAATTCAAGCAGCGGTTTTGCTAGCAACATTTCCCTCGTCCACTGTAGTTGCCAGCGGCCACCAAGCTCATCATCTCACGCGTATGAGCTGCCTTATCGACTACAGAGGCATTTTTTATACGAAGAGTGTCTCTTTTTTTATTAGATTCCCTCGTTGGTTTTTTGAAGTGGCATGTGGCAGGGCTGGCAGGCCTGCGTGATGAGGCATCAGGACCTGAGTTCGTCAAAATCAATCAAACTTTTACTACGCCATCCTTGAATAAGGAATATTCTTTGTGATGAATCAGTAGAAAAAATTGTGCCAATCAGACATACATGAATTGCGCAATAATTTTTTCAATTTTTAATAGTGACCTCTTAAGACTAGTGATCACGCTTCCAATAACTTACCATTGATCTTATGACATGAGGTAGAGGCAGTAGAACACGTGTGATGATCTTAAATTTGGAGGAAACAGTTTAAGTCAAGGCAGTCTGTCAACGTATCTGGTCCCTGAATCAAAAGCAGAGAAAATTCGAGGGCTACGTGTGGATTCGAACCCTCAGAACTAGGAACCTAACAACATAAGCAAAGGTCACTCAACGCTTGGCTGCACTAACAGTAAAACTCGTAGTTAAAGTGCAGGTACCGTGAAGTATGTGAGAGTTAAATTCACTTCTAATTTCCACCAATTCATATCATTAACATTTATCAGAAGAACTGGTCCACTTGCCCACTAAGTATTGGCAGACGATTTGATGGCATGCTGTCAACGCAGTAAACCAGGACTTGTTCCATATGTATAAGTTTTCTTTGTATTCAGTAATTCATCCAACTCTTTCAGTGACCCACTTTGTGATCTGAGATGGTATAACATATGTCAGGGAGATCCACTACGCATTTTTAACAGGGATTCATCTTGCTATTCTCGTCTTACTGCATGCAGACGTTACTTACTGTATACAGAACCTTATTTATTGTATGCAGAACATATATTTATTACATGGAGAACATGTATTTACCACATGCAGAACATGCATTTACTACATACAGAACATGTATTTACTGCACGCTGAACATGTATGATATTTACTGCATGCAGAACATGTACAGTATCAACAAACTCAACATTGTGACGTCATGTAAGTTTTGTTTCCCTCTCATTACGAAGTTCCCCGCTTGTGTCATGTATTCAGCTTCTATACTTCACAGGACACAAAAACAAACCGTATCAGTCATTCCTACCTTCACATTATCTCAAGCTTCACCTTGCAAGATACACAAGTCTCTTTAGTTATTAAGATTCACTGATCCAGAATCGTTCAGGACTCGTTGAGCTATAGTAACTCAGGTGAGTTTGATGCAGAATTATTAGTAGTTCAAATTGTGGAACTTAGGGAGTTTTATTTTACTAAGCTCACTCAGGGTAGGTATTAAAGCTTAAGCTTTCATTCAGGGGCTCCAAAAAGGAGGTATACCTGGGGCTAGACTTGCAGCAGGCAGCAGTAACTCTTCAGTAATGTACACATGCAAACCCGTCTCATGAATTTACCTCAATGCTACATAATTGTTCAAATTGTAAAAAAATATTTATGCCTTACATAGAAAACTGCTTACGGCTCTGAATATCTATGCAAGATATATTAATTCCACACGTAAATAGTCCTAATGATCCCTGCTTTTTAAATAGCCCTAATCGTGCTCCTTTCTGAAATAGTCTTTATCGTCTCCCTCCCTCAAATAGCCCTAGTCTTTTCTATTCCTTCATGTAGTCTTAGTCCCCACCCTCGAACGCAGGTATCGAGCTACTTGGCTCTTCTCAGCGCAGCAAAATTACTTCCTAAGAAATAATTGCACAGAATGAAAATAAGAAAACATTAGCTTAGTTTTAGAGACAATTTTCCACGGTGGAGGCAGCAGGGCCGGCCGTGGGCAGGATTTAAAGGGTGGAGTTTAGGTGTGAGGAGGCGGGACTTGGCTTTATAGGACGGAGACCCGCATGTTTAGGGCGGGTCTGTAAATTTCATCTTAATGGGTGGGAACTTCTCGTTCACGGTAGATTTATTGATAAATTATCGAGCGGAAACAAAGACAAATCCTGCAACTAATGAGGGCTTCCTATGAAGTTAGAGCGTTGCAGGAACAGGCCCGCGTTCCCACACCAGCTCTTCAAAAAACAATAATGCTAGAGCGGGAGCTCGAGTTTTAATCTATAAATAATGAGTGATGCATTTAATAGCACAGAGGCTCACAGCTAGCGGCGCTCAAGTGAAAAGTTTGTCCAGATTTCAGTTAATTCAAAATAAAAGCTTCAAGTTCAGCACATCCACTCAATGAAGCATGCGATCAATAAGGGTGGAAGAAAGCCTCATCGACTACTTCACAATGCCACGCTTCTGCTCTAGAAATATCGAAAAAATCAGCGAATCACAGAATTTGAGCTTCAAGTGACGTAAGAAAAAGCTAAATTCAGAACTAAGCTAATATTATGTGTGGCGATACGTGCTCTCTCTCTACATGGTCACAGGATAAATACATAATAATTACGAGCATTAATTGAATTTCTACAAGATGACTGTATCACATACACATTTTACGTTAATTGAATGCAATCAATTTTATAACGAGAGAAAGACGTCGCAAATTGGAGGAATCCAAACCCCCTGACATGAATATTATGTTATGCATTAGTGAAGCCAACACAAGAAGGGTATAAACACAATTAATAAGCTCAACATTTACTGGAAAACACACGGAAAAACACATGAAAAACACGTAGATTTGTTATGAATCAAAGTAGTCTTATCTCCTCGAATCAAATGTTGTGACTTCGTTATTAAGGTGAATAATATTTTAATTTTAGCATAATATTCCTATTTTTATTACTAGTGATATAATAAGTCAATAAAATAAACATAAACATAAGTCTCTCTGAAGTTCTCCAGAATAATCGAAAATCGAAGTACAATCGACCCCAATATTTAACATAAGTCTACGGAATTTGAAACGAACATTTAAGTTACTTTGCAACCCAGTATGCTTCATTACAAGCAAGTTTCTCGGCGCGTTATGAACATACAAATAAAACATCTCGAACAATGAGGTTAAGAGTACAATGAGCAATGATAATATCACAATACATGTACATTTTTATATATAGCATAGATGTATATGCATTTTTCTTCGATATCACAGTAACTACATAAAAATACCAAAAATATTAATAGAAGTGTGTGAGTAGTATTTCGTAAATATCTTCATTTTTTATCTGAGAACAGAGTAGGAGTTTTTATGAGGACCTCTGCTTCCCTTTTGATACACAAGCAGTTCAGTAGGAGTACAATTGAACGTTGCAACGAACAAAAATTCCTTCCTCGTGCGGTGTACCTTACTCGTGTATGCGTGCAGTGTGCGTATCATACACGAGTGCATGTCCGTATGGTATACGTATCATACACTAGTGCATCTGCGTGTGGTATACGTATCATACACCAGTGCATGTCTGTGTCGTATACGTATCATACACCAGTGCATGTCCGTGTGGTATACGTATCATACACCAGTGCATGTCTGTGTGGTATACGTATCATACACCAGGCAATGTCCGTGTGGTATACGTATCATACACCAGTGCATGTCCGTGTGGTATACGTATCATACACGAGTGCATGTCTGTGTGGTATACGTATCATACACCAGTGCATGTCCGTGTGGTATACGTATCATACACATGCGCGTATGAGCGCAGCATGCATATCATACATGATCTTACTACACAGTTTATGCATGTACACAATTGATCAAGTATACAATAGGCCTATTGGCCATCGTATGAGAGATCCAGTCGAGCACAAAGCAACTTGAAGAGGCCTCTTAGCAACGGCTAATTTTATGGCCGTAGTTCTGGGGCTTGAGCATCAAATTTGCATAGGCACTGCAGCCTACGTGCACGTGAGCGTAGGCCTACGGGTCTGATTTATTGCTAGCTTCATTGAATAGAAGACTATTAAACGCATATCGATCTGGCCGTCTCTTAATCGAGGCGCACAAGAATTTTGCCCACAGAATAATGAGCGTCATGTCACCCAACCAGTCCATCTACATTATTGCTTTCACAGTTTTAGTGGCAGGAAATATTGGTGATATTTATGTTGAGATTTGCAGTCGAGTTCATCGAAGTATTGCACACCATATCAGACTGCTTCTGTTAGTTTTATTTACTCCTAAAAATATTTCGCTTAGAAATGACAGTGAGTTCTCACACCAAGTCTGAGGTATGAATCTGGTGAAACACTCCTCTGCGGATCTCATTCTTTTTCCTCTTATTTGTGCTAAATTAAATTCGTAATGATAGTATTTCCTTCATGAGTGAACTGTAAAGCCCTGCTGCTCCCATTGGCAGTATTCTAAAACATGGAGACAAATTTCTGTAGATATAATCAATGAAAATAAATAATAGTTAATTTAAACAAGCAAATAAGTGTCTGAAAAAAATATTTTATCATTAACAGCTCCACACGATTAATTTTTCCATATATTCCCATTTTTAATAAAGTCAAATGACTGAAGTTCTTTGTTGCAGTACGTGTCTTGAAAATCATTGCATATACATGGAATATACCATAAATGCAGCCATTTGACTCATATTAAATTTTCAAAAATTTTGTCATATGTTTCATAAATAAAATTTCATCTGTTTGTTTGCAAACTAAGGCAGCGTAACTTATTTAAGTTTTCAATTGTCTGAAGTTTTAGTTTGAACTCTTGAAATTTCATCAATTTTAACGTAAGGTTAACAGGTAATTTCACTTCCACTAAACAGAAACATGAATGTTGAAGTCATCAGTTGTGACATCGATACTAGGAGGGCAAAGTAAGGACAGCACTGAAGTTGTACGTGTAGGTATACGTATCATGTTGTAGTGATGTACACCTCCACACTTACACTCAAGTCCCACTCTACATGCTGCAAAACACATAAATGAGTGAAATTGAGATTGCAACGTACTATGACCTTTCTTTCTGAGTCGTGCTACGATAAGTTTATAGGTTATTATAAGTCAAATGAGATGGAATTTAAACTTTTTTTTTCGTGAATTAATTCATATTTTACATCAAAAAATACTCATATACTTAAACGATCCTAAAAATTCTGGAACACTTTCTATAGTAAAGAAATATCACGAGCTTCATTTCTTGTGCATTGCTTCAAGATTCTCTGTACGTTGCCGAGTATATTCAAAGCATAACAAAAATTACCGAATGAGATGCATTCTATACTTTATATTTTTCACTTGTAAAATATTCTCCCCCAACATCCAAACAATTTCACTCGTTTGAAACTTTTAAGAGTACAAATATTGTCTAGCAACTTACAGACATTTCATGTGTTCGTGTTCAATAGCACAAACACAAATGAGCATCTAAGTTTACACGCTGGTCACTAGTGGTATTATCATCGTAGAGTTTTTCATCATCGTATATATGGACGCATAATTATAATGAATGATGTGCGATTCAATAAATCTTAGTTGTCACTCATAAAGGAAATCCATTAAATTACCTAAGGAGTAAAAGTTTGACCGCGAGACTTCCGTTATGTGCTGCAGCAGTAACGTCGGTGTAGTAATTATTGAAGAGGAGCTTGCATGACCCAAGCTACAGGAGGCTCAGTTCAGTTAAATGCTCTCTAGGCTTGCATCTTCAACTGCACGTGTGGCATCTAGCTTGACAAAACTGGAGTCCTCCAAAAAAGGTTTCAAATAGGCTTCTGGCAAGTGTAGTGACACTCAGCCCTCCAGCCTGGACTCCAGCAACTGCACTGCAGGTTAGCTTCTGGTCAATTTTTCGGTTTCTCTGGAAAGGTTCATAATACTCATATCAGTACTGTATTTGTTAAGGTGAGTGAGTGTATGGCTTTTAAGGGCAAATTCTTGACGACATTTTTTTGTAAGGGTTTATGCAGTGGTTGCTATTTAAATGAAAATGTTGTTCGTAAATTTTCCAGTAAATTTAATCGCTCTTTGATTGGGCTGGGAAACACAGTTTGCTGAACATTTGATTTATTTTATCTAATGTTCATTTCACAGAATTGCTTTAAGCTAAATATTTATTGGAGTAAAAATGTTCAACACAGCTCAGCGACAGTTCCAATTTAATACAGCACAGCAACGCTTTTTATTCTAAGATGTGTGTGTTCTATATTACTATTTCATTAAATTAAATGGTAATATTTTAACAAACTTTAGAATAATCAATCCCTTGCAAAATTTTTCATAAAAGATTATCGTTGGGAAATTCAATCCAGTATAGCATTTGCTGCGTAGTGTTTACACACTTATCAATATAAGTGCTCATAATATTAGTACCAATATATAATCAATATTAATCCCAATATATAAGTAATATGGGTAATATTATTTAAGTAATATTGCTACCGAAATAAGTAATATTGGTATCGATATATAACAAATAGTTGTACCAAAGTGTGCGTGATATTGGTATTCCATTTTTAATTGATATTTTACGGGTACTTTTACCCTCTGGTGGATGACTAGCTCACCTCTTCAGGAAACACAGAGGCACTTAATCATGATTTTCTTGATTCTGGATTAATTCCTTTTACTTTCAGCTGTGAATTTGAAGCAACATTTTCCGACTGATAAGCGAGAGATTTATGAAGTAGTTTGAATGTAGTAATAAGTTTTAGGACTGTTCTTTTTATTATCTACAAAATACGTAATGTAAGCTTACGAGTAATATGATTAGTTGTTACGGATAAATTTTAAAAATATCTATTTGTCATGTTTATAATAATACTCTTCAGTGAAAACAATGACTCAATAATGTTTTACAAGTATGAGGTGTTACATCGTGACGAGAGCTTGTAACATTTTAGTTAGCCTGTGAAAGACCTTTTAAGCCTACACTTTCTTTGGTAAAATTTTTTCAACAGAAAACGAGAGTTGGCTTGCTTATTCGAAGGCATTCAATGCAATTAGAATAAAGCACAGAAGGCTTTACCAAAACTTGAGGTTGCATGTCACTGACTGACCTGAAAATTCAGTGAACGAAGAATTAACGAACAGATGTTCACCACTGGCACGCTTTGAACAGTTTTTATTTTCTGTAATGCTTTAGCGGCTAAAAACCTTTTGCTGCTGACTTTTGTATGTGTAGGGCCTCGCAAATATCGTAATTAATTTAGAATGATCGAGTCGATACAAAAATATGATGTATTTTAGTAATATTTTAGAGTTAATTTTATACGTATTTCAAGTCTTTTGAAACTAGTATTTTAAAGTTAAAAATTCAATCGTAGTTGCAACTTCAAATTGTAACCCTCGTCTATAGAAGACCATTGTCAACCACGAGCCTTGAGGCTTAGTTCCCAATAGTTCAGTCTCAGCTATCGTCCAGTTAGCAGCAATTCTATTAGCGCTTTCAGTCTCTCTCAGACGGGTTTCAGTTTCAGGTTTCAGTTTCAGTTTCGGTTCTGTTCAGTTTCAGTCCAGTTCAGTTTCAGTTCCAGTCTCGGTTTACGGATTTCAAATGCCCAATAATAAATCTGCAAGCTACGAAACCGATCGTATCACACCCCCGCCCCAAAAAAACAATGACAACAGAAAAATAACTTGTTCCACTAAATTGGTGACCCCTGTGAAGAAATACCCTCCTCTAAAACATTCATATGAAGCTCAACAAACAACCCCAGTGAAGAAACATTTTCCTGCAAAAAGTTCGTATCAAGCTCAAGAAACAGCCCCAGCGAAGAACAACAACTCCGTTGACGAACACTTCCCTGTGAAACTCGATCCTTCTCCAGCCAATGGCCGAAAGTCATAAAACGATCAAGAAATTTCTTCGAAGCCAGACATCCGCTCTACAGAGGAGGCAACCGCAGAAACCGTGACTGCATCACCGTTCCAGGTCAGCCTCAGTCAGACTGGCTTCAATTAGCCTCTGCTGGCCTCTGATCAGACTCCACAACAAATTCCACCAGGCTTCCAGCGAACGTTAGGGAAGTAAACTAATCGTAAACATTTTTTTACCGTGCTGTGTTCGTGTCTACCTTCTGTGCCTTCTTTGCCCTGTTGCTCTATTTACCCTTCTTTATATTGAGCTACATTTTTTCTCATCATTCTCTATTGAGACTAGTTCCCTTATTACTCATATTTAATTTCGCTTCATGAATTTTGTAACCTGACTCATGATGACTATACTTTTTGATAAGGATTATGACATCTGATTATGATAATTCCATTTGATCATACTGATGGCGCACGTTCATATCGCACGTGCACCCATACGCTGTAAACTCTTGAGACTAACTGCTGCCTAAAAATTTGAAACCCGTCAGAGAGGAATCCGCCTCATTTATTGAGGAAATCGATTAATCATGCATTTTAAACTGAAACGTTCATTGATATTAAATTCAAGGTAATTAAAGTTGCACCTCATTTTTTATTAATGCTTGTATCATCTAGTATGATACTTTACCTACCCTGGGACTACATACCGTCCTCGTTCCGAAGAAGGAACCTGACAAACGTCGTCCATGCGGTTCAGCTCATATATCTGGAATACGTGGGGAGCGATAACTGTATCGAATTCCCTGTCATAAAAACAGCTCATTCTAACGACCGCGTTCACCCTCATTAACTTCACGAGCTCCGTCTCCGCACAGGCATGCTCAAGTTCTCAACATTGATGCTAATGTTCGTAAATATTGATATTATTCCTACTGAGTTGTGCATAATCGCATCGTAGCTAAAGAGCTAACTTGGATTGAAGCAGCCGAGCCCCTTTTAGAGATCTAAAACAAGCTCTTGCCTACTTTCCAACTCACTTTGTCTTTCTTTGTTCAGAGTATTTGCTTATCACTTCCTATCAGACAGCTCATGTTACGCTGTTGACTCTGCTCACGAACAAAAGCCCTTCGTTTCTCGACGTACATTTATTGCCTTCTCTTCAGAACGTGCCTAATCTACAAACGATGCATTTTTTATGACAGAAAGTTACTTACTGCATTTCAAGTCGCTCGTTGGTTGTATATGTTTCTATTCGCAATGAATACTTACATAATGTAATCATCTGTAGCGAAAACAATTTGCATTTTCTGTTTAGTATATCACGGCAGTTGAGTATATTAAAGGCCACAATATGATTTTGTCTCCTACTATATGTCTCGCTCAGTGTGTACTCAATTTGTTTGCATTTTCTATTTCAATCAATATTTGTATTATCTTGCGTCTGCGCCAGCTGACACTGACGCACTAACGTCTTATCAGCAGTGGCTCGGTAATTTAAAGACTGCTCTAAGTTTAAACTAAGTTAGGCTAAGTTGTACCTTTTATTAACAGCACTGCCTCATTGGTTGCCATCGTGTTCATGTTCGTACGGATATCTCACTTCTGGTTTTTTTAGGAGTAGTGACTGATATGAGTATTTCGAATTTAACTACTTGCGTAAGACTAGTTATTCCTAAAAATCTTAGACACTTCGCTTCTGGTGGGGGTACTCTGTAGGGCCTCGGAAATATCGTAATTAATTTAGAATGATCGAGTCGATACAAAAATATGATGTATTTTAGTAATACTTTAGAGTTAATTTTATACGTATTTCAAGTCTTTTGAAACTAGTATTTTAAAGTTAAAAATTCAATCGTAGTTGCAACTTCAAATTGTAACCCTCGTCTATAGAAGATCATTGTCAACCACGAGCCTTGAGGCTTAGTTCCCAATAGTTCAGTCTCAGCTATCGCCCAGTTAGCAGCAATTCTATTAGCGCTTTCAGTCTCTCTCTGATGGGTTTCAGTTTCAGTTTCGGTTCAGTTCAGTTTCAGTCCAATTCAGTTTCAGTTCCAGTCTCGGTTTACGGATTTCACGTGCCCAATAATAAATCTGCAAGCTACGAAACCGATCGTATCCCTTCCTTCGAAGAACACCCCCAACCAAAAACAATGACAGCAGAAAAATAACTTGTTCCCCTAAATATGTAAGAAGTCAACATGAAATTCTAACATTCAGCATTAATGCATGAAAGCTTGACCTTTGATATTAATTTAAATCTTGTGGAAAGAACCGAGGGCCAGGGGAGTCCTTCGCTTGAATTACATTTGGAAGGTGCACATACCATGCCACACTTCCCAATCCTTATACACCCATGTTCTCGTGAGCTGTACACCCATGTTCCACGTGAGCTGTACACCCATGTTCCCGTGAGCTGTACACTCATGTTCCACGTGAGCTGTACACCCATGTTCCACGTGAGCTGTACACCCATGTTCCCGTGAGCTGAACACCCATGTTCCCGTGAGCTGTACACCCATATTCCCGTGAGCTGTACACCCGTGTTCCCCGTGAGCTGTACACCCATGTTCCCGTGAGCTGTACACCCATTTTCCCTTGAGCTGTACACCCATGTTCCCCGTGAGCTGTACACCCAGATAAATAAGCCACCTATACAAGAGCATCCTAGCCACCCATACAGGAGCGTCCTAGCCGCCCATACAGTAATGTAAGTAGCCAAATTTATAACACGTTGTTTACAATCTGTGGGTCGTCGACAGTGAAAGTACGTAAAGTTACAGTGCACTACTTGTGTTGAAAAAAATTGAACTTGTTATTCTTTTTTCGATCGCCAATCAAGCCTTTCTTCATAATTCGTAACAAATCGTAAGCAATTTAGCTGCTCATACGCAGTAGTTAGGCAGTAACTAGTCTGTCGTCACTGCTTCCTCGGTTTGGTTGACAAACACGTGAAGCAACAGGGATGCAAGAAAGACAACGTAAGAACGTATAGAGAACTTACGAGCCTACATGTGTATTATCATCCTTCTATTAAGTAGGGGCTACTACTTGGCGTCCAGGAAAGTACGTAGTCCCACAATACCTGCATGTGTGGGCATACTGGCTTCAGTGTTACTGAACTTCAGCGCTTCAGTTTTACTGAAGTTACTGAAACTGTCACACTACTGATGTCGACCATAATTTACAAGCATTTGTTATTAATCGTTTCATTTGAGGCTTTTCTCATCCGAACAATAACTTTACTTGTGTCTATGCTGTAGCCTATTTCGTCTTCTTTTACCAACACTTTAGTAATTCTTTTCCCCTCCACAATCTCGTTCCCTTCCCCGTCCCAAGCCCCCAATCCTGGCCCCTGCTTTGCATTTTTAACATCGCAATTTGCCGACTCAAAAGCACCTAAATTGAAAATCCGCCCCTCATTTCTTCGCTTGTCAGCTCGGGGGAATAATCCCCTGTAGCCCTCCTCTCCCCTCCCCTCGCCACCTGGCCGTTCCCTCTGCTGCTTCATTAACTCCCCTTATTTGTCTTTCATTTTATTTCCTTCTAAAACTGCGTTCTACTGCTATTTCAAAATCAAACAGAGTTTCTCTATCGCTTTCACCCAGTTCTGCACAGCCAAGCCTTCACACTTGACTGTCAACAACAAAATCAGTAAAGTATTTCATGATAACATGCGTCATGCTAGTGGCTAATTGAATTTACACTGAAACCCATTCAAACCACAATGATTTATTAATTTAAACTTCAAAATTGGTACAACACTTTGTTCACGCGCAGGGTTTATAATTATTACATGGTTCTTGTATGCAATAATTGATTACTCAATCTATCGTACAGGCAGCTGTTTAAAAACGTTGAAATTTGCACGCACAGGATTCTACGAAAAACAATATTATTTTAAAACTTTCCATTGCTTCTATTAATTCAACGTTTCATGCTCTGTACATTCATCCATGAACTGAACATTGAACTTGGAGTTTCTAATTCTATGCAAGCTAGTACTTGAAAGAGCAAATAAGTTGAAGTAGTAAATGAAGAGTCACAGTGGTCAAGTTAGTAATATCAAAAGTAGAATTCAAATCGTTCAGGGTTAACATGCAGAACTAACTACCACTGCTGACTAGTGCTTCTTTCACGTTAAAACATTCACAAGTTCAAAAAGGCGAGTGAAAAATCAGAGTCTGGACTCATTTTCCATTGATGCTTCGCTTGAAATGCTGAGCTTTGAAATGCGCCTCCCATTTCAAGATGGCGGAAAAAGGCTCAACATATTTCTTTGTAAGTTTGCCGGTGGGGAGAGCAGCATTAGGTAGGCTCACACTTCATAGGCCTAAGGCCATAATTGTGAAGGGATGTGGGCCGAAACAAAATGGCTGACCGATCGAAAGTGGAAGGAGCGTCTATGTAGCGGAGAGACAATTTTGTGCGTGGAGACTGTCCGATTTTTTGTGATGTGTGTGGGGGAACATTGATGGGGGATGTGTTGCGGGGCATTTGTGATGGGGGAAAAGAGGCATTAATGGGGTTTGCTTTGAGGATGTCTTCAGCAGTAGCCTTGGGTTCTGTGAAAAATTTTATTTGAATCTTGCGTAGAAGATCAGCGAGATTAATTCGTCCATTTCCACCGCAGGCTTCGAGTCAAAACACTTCTTGCTTTCCAAGAAGGAAGCCATCACGAGTAAAAATAGCGAATTTAGTGGAGCTCTCGGCAGTTTCTGAGGAAGATTTTCTCCTCAGGATAAAAGAACTTCAGTTCTTTGGTGGCCACATGAGCATCTACCAAAAAAATAATAGGCTGATGGGACTTATACAGCTAATAACATTTATATGGCTAATAACATTTATTTGACGAATGATATTTATATGACTAATGAGATTTTTCTGAAATTATTTCACCTCAAAAATGAAGCTCGAACAGAAAGCTTGAAGAACTTATTCAGTTTTTCCTGTACATTGCAGTTTTTCTTAATCATCATTGCAGCCAAAGCTTCTTTTTATTTTCCAAATATTTTCGTTATAAATAATTCAACAATTAAATTCATATTGATGAATAATTCTTATTCACATTTCAGTGCAGTAGGGTTTGGTTTTTATTCTTTCATGACACAATGTCAGAAGTCGCCTTACTAAACACTTCTGCGCATAATCCTTTACTCCAGAAGTCTCATCCTCTGGGAAACAATTAAAATCATATTTTTCAATTCATATTACGTAGAAATTAACCTTCGCCTCTTGCACCTTCAGCAACATCTCATGATGTACTGAATGAATTGCATGGACACTGCTACTGCTAGAGAAGTTTGTAATTCTCTGAGTCGTCGTCGTCGTCGAACTCTTAGTTCGATCCTTTCTGGTGGCAGGTAAACAGCAGCGAGTTGTAGCAGCGAGATGTTCTAAAGCTTGTATCGCCATAACACAGCGAAGCTTCATTAGCTAGAAAAATTAAAAGCAACTTCTCCTACAGAATTAATCGCTCAAATAACAAATTTCATACTGTGAAAAAATGCAACAGTAGGCTGGACACAGTATACTGTACACAGTACCAGTAGATATGCCAGTTATATTATTTAGTAAGGGAAACACTTCCAATCCTAAGTTGGGATTTTCGCTACTAAAGAATTTCCCACCAACTCACCTGACAGATTTGGCTGTTGCAACTCACTGGAAAATTTCTTGACTTCAAGATTATTAAAAACCGCTTCAATTTTTCTGATACATCTATTGACCTGCATGATACATGTCATGATATATAAAATACATAGCATGCGATGCTAAACCCGTGGTTGTTTTTAGAGTTAAATCACTTTAGTGTAAATGTACACTGCTACACAGGCTGTACAGTGTACACTGCTACACAGGTTGTACAGTGTACACTGCTACACAGGCTGTACAGTGTACACTGCTACACAGGCTGTACAGTGTACACTGCTACACAGGCAGTACAGTGTACACTGCTACACATGCCTCTGGTACTTTCTGTGCGTACATGGTCTACTGCATTAATTAAGTACACTGCGAGTACACTGTTGACTATCATACATACATCGTAAAAGTGTCACATAAAGTATGTACGTTTACATGCACAAGCGTATGGCAAGCACTGCATGTTAATTTCTGCCTCACACTCGCTCACGTTACCACATCAGTAAGATTTTTCTTACGTGAAATGATACAAAAGATTTTTTTAAAAACTTGCTGTAAAATTTCTCCCTCGGCGGCTTACTCTCCCCCGTCCTCCTCCCCTCCCGTCCTCCCTCCCTCCTCGCTGCAGCACCCTGGCTGGAGGGGCAGGATATTTTCATCCCCACAACGTTCCTAATATTGGAAAT
>VCRD01002285.1:7371-25785 GCA_006783055.1 Trinorchestia longiramus | reverse complement strand
GCACTACATGCACTACACGCACTACATGCACTACACGCACTACACGCACTACACGCACTACACGCACTACACGCACTACACGCACTACACGCACTCCACGCACTACACGCACTACATGCACTAATACATCAGTACGCCCAGTACCATACACTCGCCAGTCACCACTCAGCAAGGAAGCTCCCAGCTGTTCAGGGCACCATCAGCTAATTAAGTTTATTTATAGAATGAAGTCAGGCCTTTTGACGGCGTCCAAGTTTTCAGGGTGTCTTAATAAAGCACCTCCTCGCTGTGGCTCTCATCATTAGCGATGCAAGGGCTTCTTCTTAGTAAATAGTCCTTCACTCCAAGTCTGAGCTCTTTCTCTTCATTCAAATGGTGCCTCAGCAGCCACGCAGAACTTGTGTGTTGTTGTTACCCACACAGAACTTGTGTGTTGTTGTTGTTACCCACACAGAACTTGTGTGTTGTTGTAGTGAGCCACACAGAACTTGTGTGTTGTTATAGCTACTCACACAGAACTTGTGTGTTGTTGTAGTTAGCCACACAGAACTTGTGTGTTGTTGTAGTGAGCCACACAGAACTTGTGTGTTGCTGTAGTGAGCCACACAGAACTTGTGTGTTGTTGTAGTGAGTCACACAGAACTTGGTCGTGTTATTACAGTACTTACATCACGCCTTCGCCTTCCTTCTGTTATGCATCTTTACCACTCGACTTGTTCATTGTTTAGTCTTTCCCTTCTGTGTATCGTTGACCGATGTAGTTCGTGGCTTTTTATCCAAATTTTTCTCCTGATCTTAATTTATACCCACAAGTTCTTCAACCATTCACTTGGGTTTCTCTACCATTCATGTCTTCTTTCCATTATTTCCAATCTTTGCCTCTCCCTAAGATTGTTCTAAAAACTATTTTTCAAGTGAAAGTCTGGCTGTCATTACAAATAAGTGTTATTTATTACTTATTTAATTTATTTTGTTGCTTTTCCCTGTATCTTTGACGTGCTTCATTCCCCAATTTTATTTCAAGTGCTTGTTTTCAACATTTTGCTCCGTATATTCCCCTCGTATTGACTCACGCATCGTGCCTGTACATTGGGCAAAATGTATGTACATGGTGTATATGTGATATATACATCTGCTCCATGTAATGCCCAATCAAAATATCCAGCCTCCAAAACAAATTTAACATAAAAAATGATAATATGTAGTTTCGTGCCCGTGTAGTGACGAAAATTTCAAATACAGGCATACCTGCACGTGACTTTGCAATGATAACCCTCAGACGAAAGACATGAAGGAAGGCATGACGGGAGGCATGACGGGAGGCATGACGGGAGGCATGACGGGAGGCATGACGGGAGGCATGACGGGAGGCATGACGGGAGGTATGACGGGAGGCATGATGGGAGGCATGACGGGAGGCATGACGGGAGGCATGACGGGAGGCATGACGGGAGGCATGACGGGAAAAAGCTCTACTGCTATCGGTCAAATTTTCGTATTTACTTGTTCAAACACAGAAGTTTTAAGTACGGGTAAATATGATGTACATATACATACTGGTGACTTGACACAGGAATGAGTTTGGAAACGTTGATTAACACAAAGCTTTTGATTCGTTTTGCTTGCTGTGTTTGGGGAGTCATTTTGAGTGCGGGAAAAAATGTCAGACAAAAGAAACACAAGTGCGAGAAGGAGGAGGGAAGTTGGATAGGGCAAATAAACGAGGGGGGAAGCAGGGAAGAAAGCAAGAGGCAAGGTGGGAAAGGAGCCAGAGAGGGGAGAGGGCATTGCTCGATATTAGGCAGCTGTTGCAAGATCAGGGAAGAAGTTTAAAAAAACCGGCTGCTTCTGCGCACCAACGAGCGTTCTTTCTAGACGCTCCCACTGACGCTCCCACTGACGCTTCCACTGACGCTCCCACTCACGTTCCCACTGGCGCTCCCACTGAAATTTCTGCCTAATAACAATACATATCAGACATACCATTTATAAAGTATTTATAAGATTTTCTCGTAGGATAACCAGCCCTAGGGACAATTCTACAGGGATCATCATCCTCACAGTACCCTATAGAATTAAGACACAACTGCTAGTTCTCTGAACACGTACTGTAGCTCCTGCACACCAGCAACACGCAACTTCCCTGCAGCTTATTGCTAGTATCTTAATTTTATTTACTGCTTTAGGTGCTCCAACTTCATTTTTCCTTGTAGAATGCTTAACAAAAACACCACAGTTGACAAACGATAAAACTAAAAATAAATAATTTGTCAACAATATCATAATTGTTTTATTTTAGAGCTGCAATTGAGTAGAATTTCTCTGAGCTCTGGCGTGATCGTGAGACACTGAGTGACATAGTTATAATTATACTCCTATTCCTTTACTTTACTACACAACACACAAACTGCAGGCATACTACTTGTACCTTATCCCAAAGCTGCATTCTACTTGACCAAATGGTGAGGCTGAATCACATGCCACAAAATGGAACTTTATTGCTTGAGTAACGGCGACTTCCATTACTTATCATTTAAAGAACAACTTACCAGAAACTGCTGTACCTATTGTAAATCTGGCATTGAAATTAATGCACACACAATGATTTAGTCTAGCAGATGCAGGCGCTGTGACGATAGTTCTGTCATAAAACACATTGGTGTCTTAACTGTGCTTGAAGTTCAGTCTTGTTACTTGGCGTGTGTTGTTACTTGTGTGGTGTGGGTCGTTGTTGTGATTGTTGCAGGCATTGTTGACAGTTGTTGCAGGCAATGTTGACAGTTGTTGCAGGCAATGTTGACAGTTGTAGCAGGCGATGTTGACAGTTGTAGCAGGCAATGTTGACAGTTGTAGCAGGCAATGTTGACAGTTGTAGCAGGCAATGTTGACAGTTGTAGCAGGCAATGTTGACAGTTGTAGAAGGCAATGTTGACAGTTGTAGCAGGCAATGTTGACAGTTGTAGCAGGCAATGTTGACAGTTGTTGCAGGCAATGTTGACAGTTGTAGCAGGCAATGTTGACAGTTATTACAGACAATACTTTTAGTCTAAGATTATGTACAATTGGTTTTATCTTTATTACTAGTCTAAATCCTATGATAAATGTAGTGAATATCAGAGAACAAAATTAACTAAAAAGCGTTTTCCGTTCATCAACATTGAGTTTCTGAATGCAAATACATTTAATGTCTGATAAATTTTTGTATTTAACTATGAACATTTTGCCACTGTCGAAATCTAAAACCGATTTAGAAATTAGATTAGAGGATCATATAAAATGGAGCATTTTGGTATTATGTCTGTTTGCCTAAGCTTTTGTTGGCACTTTGATAGGAAATTAAATGAGGCCTTAAAATATTTTACTACTGGGAATTATAAAGCAGAGAAGAAATTGCAAAACTTTTATTTATATTAATTTTTCATTCACCATTGAAGATGCTCATTAGCGATGATATGCATACATAAAAACTTAACAATTCATAAGTTTAAAATAATTAAAATAAACTTAGTCATTAAGTAAGCGAAATGAAGTTAAGAAAATTTTAAATTAAATTTTTAAAACTTTTGATGTGGAAATTAGACAGGAAACAGTGATGAAGCTTCAGTCTTGCTACCTTGTATTTTCAATGAACAGACTTGAGCTCCAAGTTGGCAGACTTGAAGTTTCGAGTCATGTTCTGAGCGCGAAACTCGCAATTTGCAGACACCGCACCTTCTCAACTCGTCCAGCGCTTCCTGTTTACGCAAACGCCTTCCGCTGGCGAACGAAAGGCGGCAATTTGGTGATCAGTTATGCAAACAAACGCTCCTGCACCACCTCATTTGCACGCAAAAAGTCCTCGACAGCTCCCTTGATAAAGCGGCAGGACGTCGTGTAATTTCGCCGTCCAATCGTCACGACGTAGAGCTTTCTTAACTTTTTGGCGTGCGCACTTCCGTGGACGAGCTGCCGTTCTGGTGCTGGGCAGGGAACTCTGGGCATCACACGCCCTATACGGCTGGGTGTATGTGTGTGTGTGTGTGTGTGTGTGTGTGTGTGTGTGTTCACACACCCTGCTGTGTGAACGTGTTTTCCAAGCTCTGCGAAATCATCACTACACATGGTCGTGTTCATACCTGTACACTGTAGCAGCTGAGACAAACAGTGAACCGTCGGAGCACATTTTGCAAGGGTCGCTTTGTTTCCGTGATAATATACTAAGATTTACGCACCTAAAATATACACTCACAAGTGTCGGTTGTTGCCTCCGGTCGACATCCGTCACTGCAAGCTGGTAAAGCTGCCGCTACTCAGCGCGGTGGCCACTCGACCGTAAAATTGCTTTGATCTTCCTGGATTTATTGATTAAAATTATCAGCTCAATAGCAGAAAATTGGTCTTGAGGGCCGTAAGAATCGGGGGTACGCGACGGAATCTTATTTATTGCCATTAGTAGTAGTTGTACAAGTTACTCATTGCAAGAAAATCTAGAACCTTTTTGAAGCTGTTGAACCATGGTGGTGATCATGGTGGCGGGTTATTGTGGTGGGTCATGGTGCCTATTTTTGGTAATAATGATATTAATAATGAATAACACTTGGAAAAAAGCTAGAAAAAAATTTAATTAGATTTGTATGCTTATTAACACTAAAAGGAGCATACTGATTCCAAAATTGCAGTCAGTTTTGTTCTATCTCGTCTCGTTTTTTCTCCATTGCTTACCTTAGAAATAAGTGAAATTTCACTGATTAGCTGTAGTAAGACTTGTCAGCTTACAATGATTGGACTCATCAGCAGCTACGAAGCAACTTGTTTGTGCAGTCACAATTGAGAGTACGGAGTGTGTGTAGCTCATAATAGGTCTGTGCTATCAACAGCTGCAAACAGAAAGCTAGCATAGTAGGAATTAAGACGATTTGAGCTGACTTTTCTCTTAATCTTGCTACCTTGGGCCTACTGTTGTAAGTTTTATTTCATTTTATGCTGTTTTTATACTTTTTAACGTTTGCCACTATTCCATCTTAATGTTTTATTGAACCAGGTATATGTTTCCTTTGATCCAGATCATATCTGTTCCTGCAACTTCTTGTCATAAATCCCTACACAACCTTGACTCCTTTTACCATAGATGTAGTAGTCTCACCATTCTCAGTCAGAGAGCAGACATCATTGTATTTTTTTTCAAACAAGCATATTTTGTATATTTCAAAGTACTATCGGTGATCAAGACAAGCCATGGATCCTTCATAAAGTATGTCCAGAGTCTACGGATGTGGACCAAAAAAACACGTGAAAACTTGGCATTTGTTATCCCACGGCTTAGTGAAAGCAAAAGATCATTACACAGACTTACTTTTGCTTAGTGAAAACATTAGGATTTAAGAAGAAAAAATGAAGTAAAATAACATATCTTGATCTATCGTCAGCTATAAGACCAATGTTGGAGTCATTCAGCTGAAATTCTAGTTCAAACAACTACCTCCTTTAGAAGATCTGAGTGATGGTAAAGAACGCAGTGACAGTAATGATGCAGATTGTGAAATTCACGAGGATTCAGTTTGAAGAATATTTCATTAGCACGAGCTGAATGATTTGGCACGTGATTTAAGCCTATCAATAGCAGCTTCAAAATCCTAGCATCAAGACTGAATGAGAAAAACTCTCTTGAACAACTAGTATCATACTACCGAACTAGAGAACATTCATTTCTGTAGTACTTTCGGAGTGACAGCAGCTTTGTGTTTTGCCATAACGTCCTTGGTTAACTAAAGGAACTAGCACTTTCCATTTACAATCCGAGAAAATGGCGAATGTTTATTAATTTCAAAGCTGAGCTTGAAGTGTGTCCTACACAATGGCAATTTATTTGGTACAGTCCCTATTGAGCATTCTGTCTGTCTTCGTGAAGAACATAAAGATGGGAAGAAAGTCATTTAGTTATTGTAATGTGGCAGAGTCAATTGGATCATCAGAGTTGACCTTAAATAATCAGCTTCCTTTTTGGTCAGCAGCATGGGTACGTAAAGCATCTCTGCTTTCTCTGTATGTGGGATAGCAGAGCTCGACAGATGCACTTTTTTACGTGAATCTGCTAAGCACGCTACGAAGACAGCCTAAGCGCACGAGTGAATCCTTGCCTATGCACCGACTACCTCACAATGCATTCAATATATCAGGATCTATAAACATATTGTGTACATACAGAGTGAGGCATAAATACTGCGACAAAACATAAAGAATTTTTTCTTGAAAAAAAGACATTTATTCCGAGGTCTAAGTTCGACAAGTAGTAATTCATTAATCTACGACTATAAAAAAAAATTATTCAAATGCTTCCCTTTCGCCGCCACTACTTTGCAAAGTCTTTAATGGCAGCAAGAACTACTTTTAAGGGTATTTTCTTCCAGCATTTATTCAATCTTTACTTTAGAACTTTAATACTCGGGCAAGGAGTTAGTCAATTGTTCTTTTTATCAACATTCTGTTGATTTTGAGGTTTCTCCCCAGTCTGAACATTTCGGATGGACTCAGTCCATTTTCGTGCTCCTCTATAATGAACTTTCGCATCAATTGTAGACATTGTTAATAGTGAATGGATAATTGTTCTATAAAAAATTAGGTAATTGATAACTAATTGATAACTAATTTTGTAAAATAACATTGGGTAATATTTGCAAAATATCAATTATTGAAATTGATTTGAAAACATGTAACAGGAATTATGCCCCACTTGTATGTATAATTATACACCTCATGACATGCAATAGCGGACCATCATGACTTGAAGCGTGTAGCACGCACACAAAGTGTGTGTGTTCGTGCATGTTGGTCAGAACTACAGTCCCCTATATCCAGGTGCTGGATCAGCTAATTAGAACTCTTCATTAAATTACCTGCCAGTTGCCGGGCCATTTCGTGCCAGTTACGACGCATTACGAGCCAATTATGCGATGCTTGATGGAAATTATGTTGTCCCTCTCATCATGCATGAATGTGTGCTGCTGTAGCACTGTGAAGACGAGCTGTGTGCGTGTGTATTTTTGCGTTTGTTGTGTATCTGTGTGCCGAGCTTAGTGCTGTGTACTGATGTTGAAGGAATGCAGGGTGTGTTTGGACGTGTACTCACGTCTGTACCCGGAAGACAGAATTCCTGTTCACTACACATTGACCCTGTACGCATTCACTACAACATTCCTACACCTCATACCACTGGTGACACAGAGGTAGTCGGAATGCAGGCCGACAGCCACTTTCTTCTGAGGCTCCGTTAATGTTTGAAAACATGAATTCTCCATACATGACAAGGTCTTACTGGCATCCTCCCAGCTGTACAGACTGCTGCTCTGCTGAACTAGACAGACATGCTGGTCTGTATAAAAAATGTTTCTCATTGTGTTGATTATGAGGAAGATACAGCCTAATATTTGTTGCATGGTATTCATAACTCGTTATTGAATCACTGATGTCATGTAACAATTGTGTCCTAGGAGTCATCTATTAATTGAGTATTACGAGTCATAGAATCATTGCGCGTATAATTCAAAGCTATACATACCGTGAATCATTTAAGTAATGCTTAAACTAAGACTAAGATTTGAGGGCCAGCGTTTGGCCGTGGCCTTAGTAACGGCCTTCAATTCCCTCTAATACACAGGCATACAACAGGATGGCATCTCAGAGTTTTTCTCCTGTGAGCCAGGGTCGTCTAAAGTAATTCCTTTAGGGCCACCCTGAGTCATTTATTGCAAATGAACCAACCAAGTGAGGGCATCACTGGAAGATCCAGCTTGTCATAAACAGCCCCACCTGCTTAGCAGGTAGTCACATTAAAAAAATGACCATTCAACATCACTGTCGCTTATTCCATGCATGCACTAAGAAATCTTTCATTGCATCCACAACAGTCATGCCACATTCCTCATCCAGCCCTACAAGATATCTCGTACCAGAGTCCCCTTCAACACACCTTGCATTCCACTTGTTTTCTCCACACTGCTCATGGACCACATCCATGAGGCTCTCTCGCTCACGTTCATATTTACTACATTCTAAGACTAGATGTTCAACTGTTTCCTCTACTCCTCTGTTACACTGCAGACATAACCTTGTATTCACCTCCTTGGGAACATTGCAGACATAACCTTGTATTCCCCTGCTATAAGGTACCAACGGTTATATCATGGTTCCTGTGCGTGATTTAAGCCTTAACTTTAGATTGTATAGGATTTGGATAGAAACCTAAAAAGGGACCAATCGGGTCGTTCTTGTTGTCATATTCTATTTGATTCTACTGTTTCTTCTGGAGTTAATTTAAAAAAGGATAACTGCCAACGTGATGGGACATTTAACAATAATTGGTGTTCTGTATTTCTGACATTCCGTTTGTCCCTCGCGGTGTGTTCGTTACATCTGTGACCAGCGGTGCGTGTTCGTGCAGGCTGTCGTGCAGGCTGACGTGCAGGCTGACGTGCAGGCTGACGTGCAGGCTGACGTGCATGCTGTCGTGCAGGCAAAACCACTCAAGAGACGGAGACCACGGACGGATTACAGGTTCCCCGTCCCTTTCCCTCACAGTCCCCCCAGTTGACAAAGTTGGAGTCTGTCACAATAACTGTTACTGACGAGACAGTCGAAGTCACATTCAAAAGGAAGTAACAGTAACTGGAGATAGAAGTAACAGTAACTGGAACTTCCTTGGCATGAAATGCAACTTGTTCACATTGACTTGGTTCACTTGCAGGGCAAGTTTTGGATGAATAACTCACAAATAAGCAAGAGAACATCTTTAAAAGTGGCTGTCCGCATTGCAGTGCCGGCACTGACTTGGTTCTGACTACTGCTCCTGCTGACGCCAGTCTCTAGGATGCTATTACTGTGAGAGGAACAGGAACACCATCTATTCTAGACAGTACAACCTAGAGAAAGGCATATTACACAATACTAGTGTGTATGCCCGTTAAAAATAACGGGTTTTAATTATCATGCATTTGAAGGAAGAATTTAAAGCAACAGATTCTCACAACCAATCTGAAAGTCAACGGATTTAACTATCAGTATTTAAGGGAAATTCCTATTGTAATAACAGGAAAAATTACACACACAAAATATATATAAATTTATTTATTTAAGGAAACAAATGACGTTTCATTATATAATGTTGAAATTGCAATTTCTTCTAGAAAATCTTGTACAGTATGAATTGAATTATGTGTTACATGCTCGTTACGTCCACTTGATGGGGAAACTCGACATGCAATCGCTCCAGGCTCGACAGACCCGCCAGTTGATCCATCAGACGCCTCTTAGATTGCTATCATTTCCTGCTGGTGGACCATGTTAATACACATACAGGGTGGAGCTCTATAATAAGAGGGCAGTTAATTAGATTAGTTTGTGGAGCTTGTGAGATGCTTGTCTCCTGTCATGGTGCTCTGGTTAATAGAACTTGCACAGGGGGCAGCTGCAAACACAGGCTTGGTGGTCTCAACACTGTGCACACACGCATAATAATGCCCTCAAGACACGCCCTTCATAGGTTCTACTTGACTGTGTCTTGGTGAGGTGAGTCTTGAAACAATTGTGCTGTTATATTCACGTAATGCTGACCTCCAGCTCTTGCTTGACGCTCCTATCTCGTAAAGTTATGACTTTGAGCGAGATGTTGTGGGAGTCAGCGCTGAATGTGACCCTGCGTAGCTCTGTAGTGAAGATTCATGTGTTTTGCAATTACAAATGTTAATTGATGTCTCTTCATTGATGAAGATTGTATTAATGAGGGATACGCAGCTGTCTTGATGAAGCTTCGTTGATGAAGGTTGTATTGATGAGAGATACGCAGCAGCTGAGTCACACTCAACAGCTGAGATGGAAGACTTGAGGTAAAAGCTGCAGTCACGCGGCAGCGCTCTCTGATGATACAAAATTAAATGCAGCGTGAATAGTAAAGATGCCTCATTTGTTTCCAATTTCAATTCCTCTTCTTTTGAACTTTTTAATTTAAAAGACTGACATCCATGGCACCGAGCCCTGGTTCTGAATAGCATCATTAGAGCGCTGCTGAAGGCAATATTGTCATAATATCAGCTCGCTCTGGCCTCTTTATCCCTCTTTAAATCAGCAGCATCTTATTTCTGCTTTTCCCGCCTAATTCCCACTTTTTCTCGGCTGAGGACTACGCAAAATTCCCGCCCCTCCATTGATTTTTTCCTGCGTTTTTCCATCCAATGAACGCGTCTGGTTGGCTATGACTATGATGATTGGCTAGAACGAACCACCGGTGTCATGGCGGCAGGTTTTTGTTGCATTTCACCCTACACGCAAAATCTTCACTAGGATCCTCATTATTTTTCTTGTTTTTACATCATTTTTTCTATTGTTGCCAAGCTGCTTCAAAGCACCGTTCCCGATTGAAATTAATAGCATCTGTGTACTGATTAGAGACCAGTGTGGGCAGCCTACGACTGATGAAGCTTTATGTACACGAAGAGGTGTCGCAAGGAACATATTTGCGACCGAAAAAACTATTAGCCTTTAAAAAAACTATTAACTTTTTTGTATTATGCTAGATGTGGGAGCAACATAGACATGACCTTTCTAAAAGTTGCTACATAACAGCATGAAAGTATGGAAAATTGATTATTTCAGTGACTCTGATCATGAGTAAAACCAATACAAGTGTCCACTGGAACAATTCTACATCTGAAAACAAGCGCTTTCTGAAATCAAAACGAGTGTGAAAGCAGCGTGTGTGAAGAGTGATGACTGTGAGTGTAACTGTCACTCTTCCACCTTACTCTACTCCAGAGTGGTGCCTGTGCGTAATTATTCACACGGAATGTAACTTATATAACAACCAAAAAATAAATCATTCTGAAACCGTCGCAATTTTCGAATCTATTCTATTACATCCTGGTGAGATTGTTTCTGTACTTTCTACACAACGGGGACCAATAACAAAGCATAAAAAATAACATTCATTCCCGCATAATCACATAACTATAAACATCTTATGTTCATAATCTACTCGCTGAAACTAAATAACTGCTAATTCTCGACCACGTGCTACCGAAATTTCGATTTTAGACTTAAACGAACCCTGATTCTGGCAAACATGAAGTTTTTCAATATTGTTCTAGCCTCTCATACCAATGTATCATAAATGCTTTCACCTTTGTTATTTTTTACTAAACAAACTTGTTTTTCATCACGTGATGCATTACAGCGTAGATTTTCGTTTGAAACACGCTAGAACTGTGCTTTTAGTTTCACTAAGTTCTGAGTCCAGAATCTTGAGAGTTTGCTTAAGTACATTCGTAAGCAAACGTTCATGAAAACACAAGCAACAATTCAGCTGTTTTGCATGTTTTGATGGTCGGACGCTGTCGTGAAGTTTTATTGGATTACGAATCATCAAATGAAAAGGCAGAAAAATACATGGATATACTTTTCCATTTCTTTCCTGAAAGACATAAGAAAAACGCCAGGAAATTTTTTTCATCGAAAAAAATGTTTATGACAGTCTAGACTTACATCTAAATGCATTAGATCAAAACATCAGACATGGAGGCCTGACATCAGACATGGAGGCCTGACATCAGACATGGAGGCCTGACATCAGACATGGAGGCCTGACGTCTGACATGGAGGCCTGATGTCTGACATGGAGGCCTGACGTCTGACATGGAGGCCTGACATCAGCCTAGCAGAGTAGTGGAAAACTACTGCTCAGGAATAGGTCATGTCACACTCAGTATTGTCGTCACACTCAGTTTGTGTAATGTGGGGCCACAAACAGCGTCCCACTTCCAGCCTGCTCACCCGAACACAGGATTATTTGGATATCTTTAATTTTAGAGCACTAGTGGAGTTAAATGTTTTACTAACTCTTATTCGCACAAGTTTGCTCCAGAAATCATTTAACTAGAATTTACCGCTTCACTTTCGCTGTGTTCCGCGCCATCCGTTTTGAAGAAGACTTCATGAACACGCGTGTCACAAATTGATCATGTGTCCAGGGTGTCATGCTCCCAGAATTTATGTTATTTTATTGTTTTCATTCTGATGTTCGAATAAGCAGCGTACGAGAATTGCTACGGTGCTAGCGACAGACAATCTTTTTCCGAAACTTTCAATCTTGTACAATAATCATTATGCAGCTCAGTTTCACCTCATGTATGTGCCCAGACGCAGCTTCAGAACTCAGTTTCACATGTATGTGCTCAGACGCAGCTTCAGAACTCAGTTTCACATGTATGTGCTCAGACGCAGTTTCAGAGCTCAGTTTCACCACATTTATGTGCCCAGACGCAGCTTCAGAACTCAGTTTCACCACATTTATGTGCCCAGACGCAGCTTCATAGATCATTTTAACAGATGTTTGTACCTAGACACAGTTTTCTTGAAGTTTGAGCTGTTGAAAGTTAACTCATGAACACGATCAGCTTATACCTATAATAGAAAATAGTGAACTTTTCCCGATTTTTATTAAATTCAAAGTGAAATTACGCAGTCAACAAATTCTGAAGTAATGAAAATACTCGATTGCAGTTGAGCAAACGTGCGAGACTTCGAAGCTTCGTAAACCTGCAGTCAGAAATCAGTAAATAAATATGGAAGCTTCGTCAGCTTGCAATTGTTCGTTTAAGATCAACACTCAGTTATTTTTTTCAACAGTGGAAAACACTGTAAGAGATGTCCTCGAAAACTCTGTATGAAATGTCCTCGAAAACACTGTATGAAATGTCCTGGAAAACACTGCAGGAAATGTCCTGAAAAACACTGTAGGAAATGTCCTAGAAAACACTGCAGGAAATGTCCTAGAAAACACTGTAGGAAATGTCCTAGAAAACACTGCAGGAAATGTCCTAGAAAACACCGTGGGAAATGTCCTGGAAAACACTGTAGGAAATGTCCTGGAAAACACTGTAGGAAATGTCCTGGAAAACACTGTAGGAAATGTCCTGGAAAACACTGCACGATGTCAGCGTAGGAAAATTTTCTATGCGTTGCCTTCGGTCATCCTCAGGGTTTGAAGGGTTTTCCAAGTTGCATCGAATATTTTGGGGCAAACTTTGCTCAGTTTCACTAGGAGTGAGGCATGCCGGTTGTTGACAGCTCAATGAGTTATTCCTGGGTGAATTAGGAATCAGGAATCCTGAACATCCTCAACTGCCAGTTGTCTCAGGGCAAGCCCAAGCGACGCATGCGTGCAGGAATGTTTTGTTGCAACTTGAGCTCGTGTTTGGATGTGTGTCTCATTATGAAGCTTATAAAATAACAGACTTGTACGCTTGACGTATTTAGTTTCATACTTAGTGCGGTGACGTGCTCTGGAATGTACTAACTTTGCTCGGAAAATGTCTCTGTAAAGCACTGCACACAATCGACATTTCTTCTCATCACACGAGCCTGTTTCATTGAGACATTAACCTTTGTCCTGTTCGTCTCTCAGAGATGTGAGCTGAGTCTTATTGTCAGTAAACAAGCTTGGGATTATGACGTTGAATACAAGGAAAAATTAAGTTGAGACCATAATAACACTGTAGTACTGTCCTCACACATCAATGGGGGCTCAAGTCATGTAGGATAACGCACGTGTCTGCGGCACACTGCGTCTGTCACGCACAGGCACATGCAGGGTCGCAGGCATGCTTGGTCAGCATCCGCTGGCCGACCCTTGCGCAGTTACAGTAGCGAAGCCGAAAAACATCATCTTGATAATTAGGTGCATGTACTGTCTCTATTTATTTGGTTTAATTATTTTATTGTTGGGTTTGGAACGATTGTTGGTCACACTAGAAGTTAAACTACACAATTCATGGCAGAGCTTTGTAAATACACAGTTCCGCGTTGTACAGTATTCTTAGCTTGCTATTTCATGGTTTATTCATTCAGGAGTTGTTAAAAATTCAAGATAAATTTCAATTTATTATAAATTTTATCTGCCAGCTGTCCTAGTGCACACACATGAAATACTATACATGCATCATAACTTACCAAGGCAAATGCATCCCAGGTGACATACATGGAGTACACATGGAACACATATGGAGTACACATGGAACACATATGGAGTACACATGGAGTACATATGGAGTACACATGAAACACATATGGAGTACACATGAAACACATATGGAGTACACATGAAACACATATGGAGTACACATGAAGCACATATGGAGTACACAAGAAACACATATGGAGTACACATGGAGCACATATGGAGTACACATGAAACACATATGGAGTACACATGAAACACATATGGAGTACACATGAAACCCATATGGAGTACACATGGAACACATATGGAGTACACATGGAACACATATGGAGTATACATGGAACACATATGGAGTACACATGGAACACATATGGAGTATACATGGAACACATATGGAGTACACATGGAACACATATGGAGTACACATGAAGCAGATATGGAGCGCACATGGTGTTCACCAGTACGTACACACGTATGACAATGCACGGGTAAGCCTCTCAATGACGCCAGACTCACAAAGTTACAACTTCACTGAGTTCAGACGACAGCGCGGACAGCACACACCTGACACAGTGCGTTCTTGTGTAAGCTATTTATGTCTCGCGTGATGTGTGTGACACAAAAACCATATTTTTTGAAATGATATTTACCCGATAAATAAAATAGCAAGAAAATTGTCGAGAATTTCAATGAATTTGCAGCTTGCTTGTCTCTCTATTTGTTTGTATTGATGCAAATTTTTCCACTGAGTGCTGCAAGAAGAAACGATTGATCAGTACATACAAGGATTATTTTTATTTCAGAATATTAACTGCTAAGCTTTACGACAGAGGCTTCATAATCAGGTAGAGAAGTAGAAATAAAATGCAAGAGGTTTTGTGTACTCTAACAAAGTGGTTATTTTAATACTGAATGGCGCAGCTTTATTTCTGAGTGGTGAAAACAGACAACCACACAGCCACACGCAGACGAAGTGCAGCCATATCCCCGCCACACACAACCACACAGCCACACGCAGACGAGGTGCAGCCATATCCCCGCCACAGGGATGTGTGGAGATGGAGCATGTCAAGATCTCAGGATGTGTGGAGATAGGATGGGAAGATGTGAGGATGTGAAGAGGTGGGACGAGAAGATGTGAGGCTGTGTGATGTTGGGACATAAAGTTGTGGGGCTGTGTGGAGCTGGGACGGGAAGATGTGGGCGTGTAAGAATGTGTAAAGATGTTGGGACGTGAAGATGGGAGATGTGTACTCAAAATTCCTGCACGAACAGGACCAGGACACACAAACAGGACCATGACACACACAAGACCATGATTCACACAGGACCATGACACACAAACAGGACCATGACGCACAAACAGGACCATGATACACACAAGACCATGACACACGAACAGGACCATGACACACAAACAGGACCATGACGCACAAACAGGACCATGACGCACAAACAGGACCATGACGCACAAACAAGACCATGTTTCTGTACCTGAAAACTCGAATTCTACTCGATGTCATCATGACGTAATGTTCCACATGACGTCATGTTACATCATGACGTAATACGATTACATTTTGAAATTCCATTACAACATCAAACTATGTGATGTGCTAATCATAGTTAGTCGCACAACTGGGAGCTCCTACACGAAGTTTCACCGTACAATCACGCACAGGAACACAGACTTGACGGTGCTCCACGACTGACTAACACCTCTGGTCAGACGAGGTACCCAGCGAGTGCCTGCTGTCATCAGAGCAATCATGGAGCAGGGAAATGGCAACTAGAAGGTCGACTACGTGCAGTTTACTGGTCTAACACTGAAACTTCCACACATGTTCATCACAACTCGCAATATGAACAGCAACGTTCTATAAAACTTTGTTCTTCTGGCGCTAAAACTGTTGAATTAACTTAACTTTTTGTATTATGAGCTGGATACCTGTGTCACGCACACCTTCACGTATGTATCATGGGCCACGAAACTGCAACTGTTTCATCACATACGCGCCTGCATATGTGATGATTTTCTTTCAATTTTGAAGATGACAAGCAGCCTTGTGTATTGCTGCGCGTGTCGGAACTTCTATCAAGTCCACATGACGGTACTTAATACAGAACTAAGTCTACACTAAATGTCTTGAACTACTTTGGTCCTTTGAATAATTCGCACTTGGTATAGTAAGCTCCAGAGTTGCGCTGATGTGCGCACCACATACAGCTGCTGCAGCGCACAGCTGTACATTCACGACTGCTCTAGTGACGACTACACTTGGATGATAAAATCATGCAGGTATTGAGATGTCAGGAATGCTATACGAAGTAAAGTTTTTACATTTGCAACCATACCATAATCAAGAAATGAACGTCACTATGCGCACGCGGGCGTATTTTGAAAGACAGGTTGCACTGGAACGTGCTTGACATGCAGAACACCATCACACAGACGCCTACACTAGTGAACATTGCACCACCTAAGTCTTCATAACTATGTTGTCGTAGTGCTCATGCGAGCAAGTGTGCCTGTACGCGTGATGAGACTGCCGTGCAAGCGTACGGACGAGCGGACAAGGATTTGAAAAGCTAAAATTATTCTTGTTGTACTGAACAAAACTAGGGTATATTGCTCACGGCTACTGCAATTTAGTTGAGATTATTTGCTCGATACTCAAACCGATAAAATCAATGACAACATTGTAACAAGCCTTTTTTAACAATAGGACTAACCACAAGAACCTCTGACACCCAGCGCTGCTGCCACAACAGTGGGCAGCCACAGATGAAGAATAATTCTCTGTGGTGGTGATGTGGTGACCCGCCACAACGGTCACCCGAGGACATCTTACAAACTTAGGAAAGACTTTTGCCCTCGGCTATGTTTGTTGAGTTCGTATTTCAGAGGAATAAATTCAATGAATCATTTAGCATGCAAAAACCTATGATATTTCTGCTCTTTTAAGCTTGTAGCAGTGAGTGAAGCCTGCCTGTCTTCCCCTGTGTGAGCAACCTACACCTCCCTTACCACCTGGCTTGAGGCTCCATCCCTCCACTACCTGGTAGAAATAATTACATGTACTGAATTACACTCGTGTACACTCGTAACACCTCACAGCTCAGCACTAGACAACATGCAGCTACAACAGCAGGCAGGAAGTTGCTGTCTCGTGGCATTGGCTCACAGGCGTGAAGTTGTAATTTCTATACGAAGTGAAACAAAGAAATAGATGCAGCCCTGCAGGCAACATCATCACTTCGTGAATGAGGAGTTGCTTCAGATCATGACTGCCGTCAGTGGCCGTGCATTACAGCAGTAGTCAGAGGCACTGAGGAGGTAATCTCAGCTCTATGCCTCTGGCCTCCAGTCAGTGAAAGCAGACGTGCGTGTTCACGAGACGCTGAAGAAGAGGAGTACGTGCGAGCGTGCAGTGCACGTGTAAGATATTCGTCATAAATATGAAAATAAGACGAGAACTGAAGAACTATTCATAAAAAGAAAACTTATAAATGTATAGAAAACCAACAAATAATTATAAAATCATTTAATATAGAAAACATGAAAAATTAATACAAATGACCATTCAATAGATGGCATAAAATGAAAACACAGACCAGTATGAGTACGTATCGGTGACTTCATAATCAAGAGCTATTAAAATAACTTACAGTGTTCACTTAATTTATGCACCATTGCGGCTCATCATTATGACTATTATTATTAGTCATCATCATCATTAAATTATTATCATCAACATCATAATTTTTATGAGTCTTCTCACCGTGCTGACTCGAAGAGTAAGTTCATCATTAACAACGAGTACCGCAACAACAAAAATGACTGGAGGATGAAGAACACATACAGCATGAAAGAGACGCGTACGGGAGGTCGACTGCACGGAACACCGGCCTTCACGCCAGAGAACAGAAGTAGAAAATTAATAGAATAAACCTTCACAGATTTCTGCAACAGGTGGTGCTGATTCTGCGGTGGGTAGCTAGGGCTGTTACTGAGTGTATGAGTATTTTGTGTGTATGTTGACAGCTTCAGCCCCACATGACGCTGATATTCTCTATCCTTCAAAGAAACAAGGATACTCGAGTGACGAGAGAAGCACCTTATCCTCCAACATACAACTAAAACAACTAATACAACACTAATACAACTAAAATAACTAATACAACTAATGCACAACTAATACGAGTACAACACTAATACAACTAAAACCAACTGACACAACTAATGCACAGAAAATAAGTTTGCTCGAGAACGACGACTATACAGCCGCACTGTCACGGTCAGTGTAAGAGTTACATTCATGTCTCCATTTTACACTAAATCAAGACTCGTACCGGAGTTGCTATTTTACACTAAGTCGAGGATCGTACCGGAGCTGTTATTTTACACTAAGTCAAGGATCGTACCGGAG
>VCRD01002284.1:35008-93585 GCA_006783055.1 Trinorchestia longiramus | reverse complement strand
TAGGAGCTGTGCATTACAGTTGTATAGGAGCTGTGCAGTACGGCTGTATAGGAGCTGTGCAGTACGGCTGTGTAGGAGCTGTGCAGTACGGCTGTATAGGAGCTGTGCATTACAGCTGTATAGGAGACGTGCAGTACGGCTGTGTTGGAGCTGTATTTACGGTTACATTTTTGGTTCACTTGAACTAGTTTGTGCACCCAGAATGCTGAATTCTCATGCATGTCAATACATTTTTGAAAATGAATGTACGTCTGCGAAAAATACTTTTCTAATTAAAAATACTCTTTGAAGATATTAAACAAAGAAGTAGGAATAAAATGTTACGGGTTCTCAAAGAAAAAAAAATAAATAAATTGTTACGGTTTAATTCGCAAACATAGAGCAACAAGTGACAGAAAACTCAAAGAACTACAGCTTTGAACACTTCGATTGACCTCAGATTGATGTGGATATTTTTGAATAAATATGCTTTATACTGCACAACAAAAGTCAAGTTTCCAATTTCAAACAAATTGAACGTTCCTGGTGACATTCCAATGTGCACATCTGTCCAAAAATATTTCATGACCACCCGAGTGCAGAAGTCCCCCTTACAACAAAATAAAATATAGACTTGTGGAAAAGTTCCTGGAAAGGCTCCAAGACGTTTATTGCAAACGCAGTCTTTGAAGATGTTGGTAACGGATTCAACACGCGAATAGACTACGATAAAAACATTTTAGAGTATTTCAGATCCGTTCCATTTAAAAGGTAAGTGAATATGTTAAAATACGACGAACTCTTTTGTCAAATAATTTCTGCTGAATATTTTTTAATTTGAATGTCCTTTTTTATTCATTATGAAGCTTATTAAGCTTATATTATTTAGCTCCATGCAAAGCTAAATTAAAGTTCCGTTCCCAATTAATCCGGTTGCAATCTCTTATCTGAATAAATTAAAAGTATGAACAAGAAAAATGTAGCTATGGTACTTAGTTTTGGAGCATTTTATTTGCAAAGAAGAAACGCTATCAACCAAAAGTAGCTCATTACAGTTTGCCATCTACTCAAATTAAAATAAAAAATATGAGAGGGAAATGAAAATATTTTCTATAGCTTCATAACTCCATAAATCTATAAGCATACAACACAAGTTTAAGGAAACATTGTGTTCATCACGTCCTGTACTGGACATATAAACTCCGCCTTCAAATGGCAAGTGGTTGTGAATTTCTCCTATTTTTCTGAAATTTTTACCTCGAACACCACAAATGTATAAGTATGCACATGTCAACAACTAAACAACCTACACAAACTCACGTATTTGACTGTCTGTGGCATATAGTGAAATTAACCGACCCAAACTTTCACAAAGGAATCCATTAACGTTGGTTAGAAAGAAATAAAATAACTCATTTAGATTTTCATCTTTAGAACTGGCAGTCTGTTCAAAATATGTAGTTTTACTCAAATTGATAGAATGGCTGTCGCTGTGGAAGCTAGAACCTGCAAATGAAAATTTTTATTTTCACATAATATATATTATATATGAAATATTATAATGTATTTGGTCTATATTATAATATATATATATATATTAAAGCTGCAGCTGCAGCTTTAATAATTCAGACAGTTTTCTACCTCAAAACGAGTATTTGAATATCCCACGATCCTTTGAATTTATGAGAAAATAAGGACCCCCTAATATGCTATGTATCCTCACTAAAACCATTACCATTTGTTTGTCATAAGGAAATGAAATAACAGCTAGAAAATGTTCTTGAAGTTACTGATTAAAATGACAGTCTGATTGTATTTTTACATGTATTTCAAAAGCTTCATTACATATTTAGTTACGATGATAAACTACTATAATTTAGTATTACTTGGAATTCAGATAATGGTCAAATTTTTTTTTTGGTTCGATGGTGAAACACGAGTATCTTAATTTTAACGAACACCGAAAAAAATTCAATTTAGAAAATATAAACGTAACTTTTTATAGTTATGGCGTTAGCAACACAAATGAAGTGAGTGCAAATAATTTAGTTCTCATTTTGACTTAGCGGCATCATCTGAAATGCAGTCCCATCTTTATCCATCAAACATAAAAGAGACCAACTAAAACAGCAGGTTTTTTTCAGATGTGCTTGCAGGGTTTTAAGGTTTCAAGTACGCAATATTCAGTTAACTTCAGCTTCGTAAACCTACTGAAAATTTGGGCTCAACAGCTGGGCCTTTTGCAAATCAGCGGCAGTGCTAAACATTCATCAGGCGTACCACTGCAGCCGGCACGCTGCTGCTTGCAGTTAATTTAGCGGAGTCATTAGGTTCCACGACCGCAGTTTATTAAACGTACCAGCACCAGTGCTCGAACTAGAAGACTTGTACGGTAGTTGACAAACAACATGTGACAAAGACGGTGATAGATCATCCTCTGTCTTAATCTTGAAAGATTCTTGCTCTTTTTCTATAAGCTTAAATATCTGGGTTCATTTATTCTCATTCTTAATGAGAATAAGAAGCAAAAACATCTTTTTAGCGAACAGATTAAATGAAATTGCAAGTTTATTCATAATCATAAATGACTCTTTCCAATCTTTACATACGCCATCAGGTAAAAAAACACGTACAACATTTCTCATGCTTGCAATGGAATCGTCACTCAACCTGCATAAACTTTTTCTACCTTAAACATTGTGAAAAGTCAAACCATTTTACTCCGTAATGAAATTGCAAGCGTACAGTTATTCATGGTAAGGTTACAAACGGTGCGCCTCTCAAAACATTAATCTCAAATGATTAATCGACGAAACTTACCCTCTCGTTCATCATTCATAGTAGTCTTTTAAGGTTTTCAAGGCTCGTCAATTTGTCTTTGATGGCATGCAAGAGAAAGAAGTAGCATTCCTCAGAGATGAATTACTGTAATTATTATTTCTTGACTCAACTGGAAGTTAAGCATCGTTGAGGGCTTGAAATTGTTGCCCCGATTTCACTGAAACATATTCGTTAACCTGGTACGTGATGCCAAAGTAAATTATTGTAGTTTTACTAGCTTAAAAATTTTAATTTGTGTGAACAATTTGAGCAGCGAAAATTACTAATATCGCTTGCAGAAACTAATAATATTCGCTGCAGTTGGATTTTTGACTACCAAAAGCCCATCAAAGCCCAAATCAACAATTGACTTAAGTTAACTAACTTTAACAAATTTCCCCGTATCTTCAAAAGAATTACGAAAGAAGACATTCTGAGTTTGTCCGCTAAACTCAGCAGCACCTTGAAGCTCATGTGGGATTCTTGGCTATTCTTTGGTGGGCATCAAATCTGATTGCAGGTCTCGACCAGTCTTTTCCTGCTCCCCTACGAGCTACACCAAATTTTCTAGTCAGTTTTTGTGTCTCGCATCTAAAGTATTGAATCGTCGATAACCAGCGTATCCTGCAAATGGTGTTAGAAATACTCTGTTAGTCAAAATATCTCAAATCTCGCAGATGGTCTTTTTGAAATTGCAGACATTGTTTGCATGAGATAGAAATCGTTATTACCTTAGCAGGACTATGTTAACTAATTTGAAGAAGGCTGCTAATACTTGACCACACTTTTTCTACAATACTCTCGAGATTTAGGTCATGCTTAACACTGTAAGCTCTGTAAAACGGAGATATACAGCATGTGTTCAGTCTATTTCCCACAGCTAACTTTAAATGTTAATTGCATATCATGGAAGACATGAGTTCTTTTTTTACTCCTGGGAGGTGAAAATCAAAATGGTGTGCTTATATGACAATTAGTTCTGAATTACTGTTTTTGAAGCTATTTTTCATTGTTTTATTGAGCTATTGTAGTTGTTAGTAAAGTTAGTAATTCCAGTGACTAATAAGTTTTAGTTGTCAGTATCGCTGGCAGGGTCCAAACTGAGGTTTTTCTGATGCGTGCTGTCAGAATTAAGAGCTTGAAGAGGCTGTATGTGCAGGTATGTACCGTAATTTTTAGATCAAAAAACCTTTTCTTCAATTCATTTCGAAAGAACGGCTCCATGGCTTTTTCCTGACGTAAAATTAGTTCAAATTTAGCTGCAGAGACTTCTACAGTGCACTTGGAATACTGTAGAGTAGTTGATGAAGGTGCAATAATATTAAATGTACTATTGTTTCTTACAAGAAGCATTCGTTTTCTTTTACGAGCAGACAGGGAAATCTGTGAAGATATTTGCCAAAACACAATGCTGCTCTCAGACCAATTTTTCCCTCTGAAACAAGAGTTTAATATTGCAAAGTGGTGTGTAAGATACGCTCATGAGCAACACATTCGCTCTGAGGCTTAAATATTGGACTACGACAGGTGCAAGGAATTGAGAATGATCTATCAGCCCTTCTCGTGTTCGGTTGTGCCGAATTTCACTGTCTAATAAAAACATAGAGCTTTTTGCTTAAGAAAGCACTTGAATTACTGCCAAAACAATCCCTGATTGACTGTTTACGATAAGAAAACACAATACATAAGTATGCCAGCATTAACAATGTAGCATCATATTAATAATCTTCAGAAAAATGAACGAAGGTAATAAATGGGAGTATTGGTACCTGGAGTGAACGTTTTTTTTAAAGCACCTCGGCGCCTTTCCAAAAATTGCAGTTGGTTCATAAAGTTAATAGCAAATAAAAACATCTGAATACCATTTTCTAGCACAGGTAGATTCTCAGGAAAATTACCTCCTGAAAGTACTAAGTAGCAGCAGTAGTTTTGTCAGTTCGGATATCGTCCCCATTGTTAATGAATGCATATCATTTCCTCAAAGTAACCTTCAAGGCAAATTAGAGCCCGTAGACACAGTTCACTAAAATCCCAGTTTTCTTCACGGGGGAATACTGCAGAGTTATAAACTTATGGTGGTTAGCCACTAGAAATAATGAATGGAACTAATGATGAAGTTAGAACAGGTTTTGCAACCTTGTAGCTAGTCCAAGCATTGAAACAAAATTCGATAACAGAACAACAAAACTATTTTGTTTGACATTCCGATAGAAACCATTCATTGCTCATCACAATCGTACATCAAAGAAATTAGAAATGAATAATAAACACGTTTTAAAAACAAGTACAATACACTCTAATACACCAGTGATTTTATTGTGTCAAATTGAAGTAGACTATTGCTATGAAATTTTTTTTAACTATTGTCCTTGACTAGAAATTTGTAAAATTTACTAACTCTAACGTATATATCACACATTAAATAGCAAGCTTAATTATCAGCAGCGTAAAATATCATTTACTTAATAGGTTCATAGTATTCGATCAGATATAGAATGTTGTTGTCTCCTACAATACATATTTCAGCTATATCTCGTACCTTTTCACAATTTCCTTTTTCAACTATGTCTCCATTTGAAAGCTGAGAAAATTATAAGATTTTCCTTAGCAAATTTAATCAACAAATCCAAGAAGAATCCTCTCACAAACTAGAAGCAATAAATTGAATGCTCAACTCGTAGTGTGTCAAAGGCAGAAGCTTCATCGTCTTCTTCTTCAGTATCTCTTCATTTTCATAGTCCAGATGAGGAACGGACGTTCTCATTTTCCTCGGACATGGGGCGCTTACCAAAATAAGAAAACGATAGTCTCCCTGTTAAATTTTCCGCCGGAACCTCGACTTGTCAAAGACAGGCTTTCAATAACGTCTATCTCCTATATTGGATCCTGATGTTTGTCTTATAATATTTGCACTTAATAAAAGAAGCCTCCTCCATAACCATAGTATACAGAACAGCTGCAACATGAATCTCACACCCTCCATATTTTTGAATATGATACGTCTCCTCGACATCCATTGTGGGCCTTCGTAGTTTATGAAGTTCAGCCACGCTAATCAGCATCATGCGAGCTATGGGATGTATGAATCTGCATACATATATGTTCTGAAATCAAATTTTTCAGAACATTTGAGATAATCTCATGAGTTGTGTATGTCACATGGCTCAGAAACCAAGCTTTGTTATGCAGTGTAAAACATTATTATGTTCTTCGATGTAGAGATTATAAATGCGGGCAGAAGATATAGAGTTCCTTCAATCATTCAAAGTCTCCAGGCACAAGATTCCAATGAAACGAAACGATTTTTCTAGGACCAGCGTATAACTTCTTACCAAACAATATGGTCATCATCTGTCAAATGAGGAATTGAAGCTGAACCTGGTTCCTTGTAGCAGTCTCTTCATTCCTAATGAGCTTTAAAATCGAAGTTAGGAAGAGATAAAATTCCTTGGTTCTGCTCTTATGAGCAACTCGAACAAACTTATTACACGAGTTTCGAAGTGGAATCTGGAAGACTTATGTTTGTGGAATGAAGTTAAATTTGAATTCATCGAGCGTATGCTAGCTTTTTCAAATAATTGAAACCGCTTGCATGTTCAAAAGCTCAATGCGTCATGAGGAGGAAACTATAGAGCTTTTCATTTCGCGCTGAAAACAATAACTATTACATACTTAACCAACCATTGTTTCTAATACCACTTATCACAACAATCGTTCTTTGATCAACAAGTATGCAGTAAATAACCCAATTAATTATCAGTTTTCTTTCAATAGTTGTTAATACATATGAGAATAAATGTGGGAAAACTTAACATGATCAACATTTTATTACGAGATACCATTTGTTTTCAAAAGACTGTGGACAAGCCTTGTGTGGTTTCTTTATACTTTTATAGTTCCATCCTACGGACTATCGAAAGCGATTAGATTTTGCGAATAGATTTCTGCAGCTTGCAGAAAATAAAAGCTTTGTAAAGAAAATGGTTTCTTAAAGAGTTTCTCTAAATTTCAATACCATCTTTTTATTGCACTTCTTCGAAGAACTTCTTTCAATACCATCAATATTCCTGTAATTCCTCTGAATTGCAGTAACCGAACAATTACATCGGAAGTACAGTTTCACTATTTTTGCTCATTGTTCCATTGCGTGGCGATGCATTTTGGAGGGTGAATTTTATGAATTTCTTAGGCAATATGTTGTGATTGTCGGTAGACTTGATACACTGGTAGAAAACTTTGAAATCTCCTCATTCATTCTGAATTAACCAAATCTCTTTCCATTTGTAGTTTTATAGCTATAATTGTTTTAAAACGGCACCTCACTTATGGACCACACTGTATAATTACTCACAAAAATATTCTCTCCTTGCCTCTGAACTCATCATCTGGATTTCCACATCAACGAAAAAATAAAGTTGCTATCGTATCAGTACACTTGGCAGGTACGGGAGTAAAATTTTTGTGGGTAATTTTATTCATTAAAAATTATGAAACTGTCATTCGTTACGGGAAAGAAGCTATGTGAATTTCCAATCGTTATATATATTTTTTTCGAATTGAATGTTTGAAACAGTCGCTAATAATCTATCACCCATCAAAATAAAACATTTTTGCCGTCCATAACAATCGACATTATTTCTAACAAAGACTTTGACATTTGCAGAGATGTATTTCTGATGAGCAAAACGTGTGTTGAAACTTTGTGACCGTGAACTCAAGGAAAGAATACTTAGTTCAAGTTTGGTCAATGGTGTGTAGAGAACCAATGAGCCATTGTTATCTGACACTTCCACCTAGTCAAAGGAAAAGTTTCAACAAGAAAATCAAGCACTCCTTTAAATATCCAGATGTCCCTCCTTTCACCTGACCTGTTGTCACTTCAACTGGTCGACCGGAAATATGATTGGTTCTGTTTCAGAAGGACTTCCAGAAGGACTTCCAGAAGGACTTTCAGAAGGACTTTCTGGAAGGACTTCCAGAAACATGATTAGTTTTGTTCCAGAAGGACTTCCGGAAGGACTTTCTAGAAGGACTTCCAGAAACATGATTGGTTCTGTTTCAGGAGGACTTCCAGCAAACTGGAAAATGAATTATCTCAGCGTCGAGATTGTTTTGGAGAGGTTGCAGTATTACGTACGCGACTGGTTAATGTGTAATTTTAAAAATGCTTAACTTCCTGTCAGGCTATCAAGGAGTTTCTGAAAATAATCCTTTTTCTTGTACTATTGAGACAGTTGGCCTACATCAGATCACTGGCTGGAAAAGAAACAGTCCCCAAGAAAATCTTGATTACATTGGAGACTGCTTCAACCACTCATGTTCACCCTTCCAAGTCTGTGTCACGAGAAGGAAAAGGCAAGAGTATTTGATCGACCTCAGATAGAATCACTGCTGTGACACCCATTTCGTCCCAACAATGAATACAGTAAAGGCTAGAGTTTGAAATGCTTCCTCTAGAGTTTTCAAGAATTTTATAAGAAATAGGAAAGCTGACAATACAGGGTGTTCAATATTTATCGTTACAGCTATCTACATATATAATAGACAATGTATCTCCAGCTCTCTCTGTATCTGTGTGTGTCCGTCTCATTACGTACTATCTATTACTGAAGAAAAATCACTGAACTGAAATCAGAACGAATATGCATGTATTCCAACTATGGTATTGAGGATACCAAAGGCGCCGGATCACAATAAAGTACTTAATTTTTCCGTTATTAGATTTCTTCTCTTACACGGCCATGTTATTAGTAGAAAAGATACAGAATAGAAGTTCTGTATATATTTATGAAAAATATTAATTTAAAGCCCAATAATCCGTCGCAAATGTCTAATTGCTTCACCTTTATAATAATTTCAAATCAGTAAAATCTAAACCGTGAGACTTCCATGGGAACTGTCTAGTTCTATTTATATTTAAATATAATCTAAAGTTTTACCAGATACTTTTTACCAGATAATGGCTAAAGATCTAAATAGTAGAATAGCAATATTATTGTAGAGTTGCATATATCAGGAAAGTCACCAAGGGAAATTGCCAAATCACTAAATGTGAACAGAATGTTGGTTTGGAGAACACTTAAGCGATTCAAAGAGACTGCGAAGATAACTAATAGGCCAGGGCAAGGTCGCCCTCGAACAGCTCGAAAATCAAAATTGGTAAAATTCACCAGGGAGAAACTGAGGGGCTGAGGAGGAATGAGTGAAAATCCCCCTAACCATCATTCGTGACTCATGTCAAGCATTCGCCAAACGTTTGCAGCAGGTTATCGACGCTGATGGAAAGCATATTGAATAAATTATAGATATTCGGAAATATTAATGGTTTAATTAATTAATAACAGGTTGGAAATGTTGGCAAAAAAAAGGTTGTAACGATAATTATTGAACACCCTGTAGTAAAGTGGTTGTAAAGCACTTCAGAGTTTTTCTAACATTGATGTTTTCGTGTAGATGTAGATGTAATCAACTTCTACATCTTACTCTGTCATTTGAACTATTTTTCAGAGAGCATGGGCGATGTTAGTGACAGACAAGGTGAATAATCTTATCAAGATATTAAATTTACGGAAAAGCGCGAATTAAAGAAATAGAATTCCAATATGATAACGGACTTACTAATGCAGCTTGTTAAAATAAGTCTCAGCCGTTGTGCATCACAGAACGTAAAAACAAAAAGGTCACGCAACTGTAACTCAATTTTAACAAATAAACATTGTTCACATTTTACAGTTCTTTCATCATTTTAATTCTTTTAATTTCTGTTCAGTTATAATTTTTCTGTATAAGCATTAAATTACCACTTCTCGCATCTATATATCTTGTCTTTTGAAAACCTGATATGTTGAGCCAGTCTTATTGCATATGTACTTGGCTTCTAGACCCCAAAATTAATCAAATTTGTCTGAAAACTTACTGATTGGAAAATTGCGTTTACCAACACTAAAAAATTATTTGACGTACAGTGTGTTATAGACGATGAAGTTATTGACGATGAAGCCAATTAGACGATGAAGCCAATCAGACGATGAAGCCAATTTACAAAAAATTATTTGAGATAAATTTGACACATTTTCCTACCTGCGTCTGTGGGGAACACTTTTTGAAATCATGAAACTAATTCTTTCTTACGAAGACTAAACATCTTCAAGAAACTTTCTTCTCGTATTTTCAATAGAAATTTTTCCTTCAAAACGGATTATGGAGGCCCTAAACCGATCAGGAAGCACTGCATTTTGGCCTCGAGAGCTAAGATAACAAAGAGGAAAAGTAAAGGTATCGAAAATTTTACTATCACTAATATTCCCGCAAGAATTCACTAGAAATTTCGAAGCTTACCGTTGGTTGTTGTTGTGAGTTGCTACTTACTCGTCAGATCGCATCCAGTCGTTAAAACTTATGATTTGAATGGAAGAAAATATATTTATTGCGTCCCAAAAAACTCGTTGACAATACTTAGCAGTTCCTGAGAAACGTAGCTTGAACCTTTTATCAGTGGTAAAAAAATTCAGAAAAATTTCTATACGTTTTTTTTAAAGAATATGGGTATACGAGAGATACTTAACACTTAGATTTGGAAGAAATAAGGAAGTATTGACTACGATCAAAAACTATGGAGACATATTCATTTTTAAACATTATTTGTGAAACTTCTGAGGCTGCTCTGCCAGCATAAGTTCTAGAATTCTTTGAAAATTTTGTGTCGCATTTCTTCTGAACCCAACCAAGAAATACTCGTCCATACTATGGACGGTGATAGTAAATTAGGACACTCCGAATCATAGTCGTATGACCCCGATAACTGGTTTTAATATTATTATTATTATTATTATTATATTCTTGGTTTCTGAACACTGCTAAGAAATAAACATAAGTGTTAGGGACAGATATTTACTCTATCCTGCCTCTACATAATATGTGCAGTTCGTTCAAGGGTAATATTACATGTACATCAGTACGAAGGCAAGGGATTTATCTCCAATACTTAATGCAGCTCTCGTCTTATTTTAAGCTGCTGGTTCAGAACTGATCAAAATCCAAGTGGCTTTCAGACATGAAGTGTCGAAAATTCCAAACCCTTGTCAAGTATTTTTAAAAGAGTTTAGTTATGGAATTTAAGTTAGAAGTTTAATCAAAGAAAACTACGCACATTGTATTTTGAAAATGAGTGATGCCAACTCACATGATAATCGTATAATTTCACAACCATAAAATATTATCAAGTAAACTTGGAAAATTAGTCGTACATTAATCAGTAATTCAATCCGTCTCTGAGTGCAATTACATGGTGTTAAAAATTTTGATTACTGGAAATACTTCTATGTTGGTCTAGAATATTTTTGCACGAGGTTACTGCGAACAAAATCATTTTGATGTTTCAAGCGATATTTTCTGTAGCAGTAACTGCAAGATATTCATTATCATTTATCATACCCTCTTAGTAAGCCACAATTTCTGATGTTTCAAGCGATATTTTCTGTAGCAGTAACTGCAAGATATTCATTATCATTTATCATACCCTCTTAGTAAGCCACAATTTCTTTTAGAAGTTTCAAGCATTAGAGAATGCAAGAGGCTATCATGCTCAAACATCTTAACATTTTACTCGATGTACATCACTTAACTATGGGTATCAACAATGACGTAGATATATGAATAAGAAATTATTACGGCGACAAAAATGAGCCTTCGAACTGGTTCCTGCACTGAGATTACTAATGAAACAGAATACCACCTTAACAAAACCAAAATTGTTGCAAGAAATAGAAATTGGAGTCACCATCCCTAGGAAAATGATAGCCTGTATACAGCGAAGAGATTACACGCAAAAAAACAGCTTGTAACGTAAAGACAAACTAGCTAAAGAAACTTCAAAAAAGAGAACATTATTACGATCAGGTTTCATAGCTCTTGGAATGAAACGTGCATGAGCGGAAACTATAATATTAATGGATATTTTTTTCTGAACCCTCTTGCAGAGGTTCCTCATATTTTAATGTAGACGGCTTCAAATTATTTTTGTCGATTCTCTCTAATGAAAGGGTTTTCATCTCCAGGCTTATTCTTGCGAAAAGTAACAGCTTCCTCGATTACATCTATAGTTTTAAAGCTATGTGAAATTTTCGTGTGGGTTTTCAATCTTTGCTCAGGAGGAAACCCACTATACGAAAATTCAATCGCTCTCAAGCAATAAAAAATGTTTTTGTCCTCCTTTTTTCAATCAGAATTTTTCATCAACTGTGCTCCATTATTTCGCAATACTCCTAAAGAGAAGACCATGGAAAATTATACATTCTTTAAGTTTGCTGTAAAGTTCCTAATTTTTCTAAAATATCCTCAACTCTACTGAGAAATTTTAGGAGAAATTTTAAATATTTTCTAAGGTTCAGAGACATTAAAAGTGGGGCCCGTCACTTTCCTGGGTTCTCTGCGTTATTAAATGCGAACATTTTTTTTCCCGTAAGCAAAACCTCTAGGGGCGCACAAACGGCCCTCGAAAATAAACTGCCGGCCATTGGGCGGATTGCAGGCAAGAGAATTTGCCATAAAAACAATCTTTGGAAAGTGATTGCTCTTCAACGACCTCTGAAAAGAGCCGTACAGTAAGGTGGAACAAATGCTTAAGGGATGGTAAGATCAATTCTGCCTTTTGGAAGCCACTGAACTTTTCATGCGTTTTTTCTTGCACAGAGGAAATAACGAAACGGCCATCTTCAGGTTTCGCTTCATACATGTTTTATTGTTTTCGTCAAGCTATGTTTTGATTTTGAGTGAATCATATTTACAATTTATAAGTAATTGATCTATTGTATTCCTAAAATCAGTTTCAGTTCGACTTTAACCGAAAATGTATAGCTATTTATTTTAACTTTTTACGTTTCATACTTTGGTTTTAAAAATTTCAGGAACAACGAAAACCCCCATATCTTTCGAAAATTAAAACCGAACTGGTATCAGAAATGTTTTGTCGTTCGAACTTGCAGTCACAAGTTTTAACGAGCTAATCCCATCCTCCGTTCTTTGTGTTCTGCACCTATTAACAAACGTTCAGTACAGTCGTCTGTTCATGAACTCTCAAAGTCCTGACTAGAGCTAAAAAGAAATTGATTGTATTCCCATTAGCCAGCAGATTTTCACCAGGAAAGCGCTACATTAGCCTTTAATACATGGGATCAATATATAAGATAAAGACAGACATTTTCTATCGTCATCTCAAACAGACCCAAGAGAGGCGACCACCTCAGTCTTTTTGAAAAGTGCCACGAATGCTAAGATTTAATTAAGCTGACTGAAGATGTAACATTGCACATCGATGAAACAGAAAACAGATTCATTTTCTTACCTATACCATACTACTGAAATATGCTTCTTTCAAATGTTTCTGTGTTAGTGAATTCAGTTTCAAAAATTTCAGCTTAAGTTCCTTGAATCAGTTCACTTTTTGAAGATATTGAAGAGTCTACCTGGCTCATTTCATGAACTTTCTACTTATTCAAAACTTTGTTGACTTTCTTCACTTATGTGTACTGAGTTTTTGATCAATGTGTGTAATTGATCGAGGAAGTTGAAAAAATCTGTGAGCAATAAAAAGAAACATTGCTTAGCAGACCTAGCGTTTGTTTGACAAGACTGGTCTTTGTGGCAAGGATAGAATATGAATATTGAGCTGGCAGGCTGGACAAGTATTTTTTATCAGTTGCTTGCATTGACCGCTGGCTGCTGCTTAAAAACATATTGTTTGCATCTAATTTTTAGTGTGCATCTTGAATATTACGTACATTCTTTTTATTTGGAGTATAATGAAATTGTAAGCAAGGTGTTGTGTTGTTCGAGCACGCACTACATGAATATGTATGTAAATAGAATCCACTCTTTGAAAGCTATTCGTAATACTTATTCAAATATTGCTCGGACATTGTATCGGTATATTGTTCCCAGGTAATTTTTTAAATTTTCTCTACCTCAGCTAATATCATCATGCAAAAAACTTACACAATGATGATACTATCATTACCAAAGACATAAAATTTTATCAATTATACAGTAGCAAAACGAAGTCGGCAAGGATTAGGCTAATTTTACGATTCACATATGATTTTTTACCTTAAATACCAAAAAACGCTACCTTTTCTATTATTTCTTAGAGCTCTTATTACTTTCATAATCTCCTCCTCATTAAAAGATGTTAAAATTTACAGTGAAAAATCAACATAGTCTTTGTTACATATACGTAAGATCTCTAAAGTCTACAGTTCACTAAATATACAGTAGAACCTTAAGCGCAGCGTAACAGAATCTTTCTCAATTTCATCTGTCATGTTCTACATGCTGATGCTGCAGCAGTGCTGGTGCAGGAGAAAATAGCAGAAATTATCCTTATCTTAAAGCCACCGTCTTATTAACGGAGGCACTTTCAATTCAAGAATAGATGTGTGTGTAAACTGTACACAATAAATGGAATTCTACTCTCGGCAATGCTGACACTCAAAAATTGTTGTCAGTTTTTGAATTTTGCGTATTAACGCCAGTTGAAACAAATAATAATTCATTGCTTCTGTTGCACGTTTTTCTAAAATTGAAAAGAATAAACTGGAAGAGCTACTGCTTGTACATCCCTTAATTTCATGTCGGTCTACTCATTCTCGTTGTTTTTTGGAGCTCCACCATAACTTTTATCGATAATCTAACTTTTAACAATATCCATTATTGGTTCCGAATTAATATGGTAAAAGTTGTTACCAATTTTTAACACTTCAGAAGAATTTTTAATCCTAATTCTGAGGCAGGAACAAACAACCGTGCCAAATTTTACAATATTCAAATATTTCTTCCGTAAATCCGACTTTGCTGACTAGTTATTGGGTTCTCAACTCTACATCAAGCATGGACATCTGAATACCAGCTTTCTGAAGGAATAGAATTGAATTGATACCCTGGAGTAGTACATTTACTAGGATAAAAAAGTATATTACAGGTATTTTTTATCATCTGATTATTTTTAACGTGACCCATCAATACTTTGATAGAAAACTCGCACAATCTTCATGCCTGTTACCAAAAAGGCCTGTAAACGTAAAATGTTGTATTTCAAAGTACGTGAGTTTGCACAATCTTGTACAAGATGCTGATTAAATAGCTTGCTTGGTTTCAGGTGTAGGGGAAGTTGACATGATGTACGGGCATAAAGTGCAACATGTAAAAAGTTTTGATTGTGTATGCCTGATCAGTAACCTTTATCAATTCAAACAGATTATGTGAGTTATTTATCAGTGATATGCCATCAATTGGCAACAGAAATTTTAATTGTTGATTATAAAACTTAGATTTAAAATTTAATTCAGATAAAACTGTTAATTCGAGAAAGATGCTTCCCAATTGCAAATTATGAACACACATCCATGCGCCGATAGAGAATCCAGCAGTGTTTGTCGTAATGGCTTCACACATTTTAGTATTTAAGGCGTATTATCAACTGCAATTTCACCAAATTAAACTATTTTTAAATGTTCTTATGTGCTTTGCGAGAAATAATTACTTGGGATGTATTTCATTTTTAAATTCATTAGTTGTAAAATATTCTCATATAATTTAACTCATCAATGAGTAGTTCCTTGTTACAATTTTATTTATAGATAAGATATCTTATTGTATAAGATAGACGCTTTTTAACGTTTTCAACAGCGTTCTCTCTCACATTTTATAGAAATAGCCAATTGTGTTATTTTTGCCTTGACTTCATGGCAAGGTCGCCTGCAGAATTCGAAGCAATTCTTCATGTGAAGCAATTCTCTTGCGTTCTTGTCGAAACCAAGCAAGAATGAAGCCATCTGAAATCGCAGAGGCAATAAATACGAATCCGAGAACAGCTGACTCTATTGACTTGAAGGCTGGACGTAAGCCTTCACCCAGATACGCCTACGTGGAGGGAATAAAATAGTCTAAGCAAGTTCAAGACTGGAGTAGGAAATGGTAAGTGCTAAGCTGCTTGTATATTTTATGAATTAAGAGCTTCTAGAAAAAACAAAAACATATTTACTTAAACGAATTATTTCACCTCTCACGTTGGGTTACAGCAGAAACTTTCTGACGAAAAAAATTTGCAAAGCTTCACAGTTCTAAATCTAAGGTGGTGTTGAGAACAAGAAAGGCTTTTAAAATATAGACTCAACTTCAACGGGAGCTTTTACTGCAAAAATAACGTCACTGTGAACTTTCGATGATTATATTAAAACTAGTAGATCCACCCGTGAAAAAATTCACGTGTTTTTACTGAATTATTTCATTTGACTTATCAGTGGACGTGGACTTTCCGAAGGAGTTTCCACATTGAGGGATGTGCCTTTGGTATCCACAATGCAATGCTTACAATGCATGTACACCCTACCGAATTTTCTCGTATCAAAATTCTTAAAAGCATCACAGAGAGACGGACCAAGCAAGCAATAAACTGTGTGTTACTATACAGTGGGATTAAAATGTCGTGGGTGTCAATTAATTTCGACTATGTCTTCTCGTGAAGACATGAGTAGCGTATGATGTTCATCATTAGTTTTGATCGTCATCTTTACGGCCCTCATCCAAAGTTGTGTGCTAAAGGGCAGCAAGATTCCTCTTTATCCTTGGAGATTAAAAGCTCCTCATGAGTTACTTTTATATCATGAGCTTAACTCAGAGAAGCACTTTAGGTTGTAATTAGCTGTTCTCTCTGTCATCCATAGCTGCTCACCGCAGCGTCAAAACAACATCTCACGAAAGTCTAATACGGCATTAGATATAGAATAGAATAGAATAGAAAAGAATTAGGCTATAGGAACGAACCTTCTGGCCCATTCTTGGGTCGGATAATTACTTCGATAATTATTCGGTTGTATACCCAAGTCCCATGCCGTATTTCTAGCCGCGTCAACCATGTCGGCAGCGGGATTTGAACCCGGGTCTTTCCGCTCGCAAGCAGATTCGCTCACCAGTCGACCAAGCTGGTGATATACAGGGTGCGGCAACATAACTTCCTTGTTTCAAAGCTAAACGCATTTCAAAAATAAAAAGTTATGTTGCCGCACCCTGTGTAATTACGTGGACCTTCACTCGTCTTTTTTTTATTTCTTTTCGTTTTGCTTTTCCGTCTACGTGACATGATTGTGATTGTGATTGTGATTGTGATTTTCGTTGTGGCAAGCTGTGCCAACTGCAACTCTGAAACTTGGATCATCGTGATGGCGCATAAATTAAATTTTTACTAAATTTACCCATGATGGTCAAAATTGTCGAGCGGCAACTATACTCTGAATATAATAACAAGAATAAAAGTAATAATATTGATAGTAATGTCGTTAATAATATCAATATATGACCATACATCATTACGCCAAACAAAGTTATCGTGATGAACATCTCTTTTTCTTTCAAATAATTTTTCGCTATGTATTGATTAGTTAATAATTGCTACTTACCCCTGTAGTTTCTTGTATTCCATTAGCTCTAATTCCTATAGTTTTAGATATTCTAGATGATGTATTGACTTTTATGGTTCTATGCATGTTCTTATTAGTCGGCGCAAACAAGTTTTCCGACTTGCCTCCTTCCCACCAATAATAATTGATCTTAAATAAAGATCACAGTCACATCAGAGTAATTTCACTTCTATTCAGTGATGAAGCCTAATTTTCTGTCTTGCAGTGTTTTTATGGTCGTACATGTTTTATATTTTTTGTCCATATTCCTTCAATTTGTACTTTTCCGTAGTTAGAAGGATTTGAGGGAATTTATTGTGTAAAAGAATTAGAAGTTCTCTTTCTTTATTAAAAATGGATGAGTTAATAACACTGCAAATCAGTATTGTTTGCTGTATTAAAGTTGTGTTTTTACTTAATAGGGATCAAGTCTCACTTATACTTAAAAATTTCTCAGTCATCAGAGATATGGATGGAAATAAAAGGCGTACGATATTAAACATTTTTTGTGCTCAGATTGTAAGATTTTTGTATTTCGACCCACACATCGAAGTGAGAAATTTCTCGGAAAATAACAACGCTTCTACAGTTAAAAGAGCAAAAATGTAAGGTCTGAAACATTTTTTCTGTTCTGCACGTGGAATACACAATTTTCTTACCTAGAACGTCGATGGTGTGGTCATAGTCAGTCACCGAGAATAACACATAAATTTCATCGCTCGCAGAAACGAAACATTCGCAGGCCCAGCAGACTGATGCACCAGAAACTCCTAGGGCACATGGAGGCTCGCAAAGTAAACGAAGGTGTCGCTCGCGTGACAGCGATATATTGTGTAGAGAAGGTTTACTCTGCGGCATCGCGCGCTACTTTCCGCGTACTCTTAAGAGTGCCATGTGCAGCTGGAGAAAGCACGACCGTCCAGACAAAGACCGCAAAAAAACAAGGCGCCTACTGAAAGTTGCGTGCAAAATACATGACATTTTGAAGGACACCAATGGCTGTTTAGAAAAAGAATTGAAGAACGTAGTTTAAAAACGCCCAGAATAATCTTATCTCTGATTTGGATTCAGATTATAGCTGAAATTCTGTCAGAATGAGACTAAATAGAAAAATTCTTAATAAAAACTGAACACAATGAATATAAAATTGAAACGCATTACTTTAGTATAATGTAAACCGAAAGACATCATCGGACATGCTGTGATTGTTAAAACCAAATGATTGTTAAGATGACTAATGCTGCCCACATTCAAGAAAAAGTTACAAAGTTAGTGCCGTTGAATGTGAAGCTCAGCTTTACATAGAATATGAAGGCAGTCCAGGCAGTTAGTAACAACTGTCCGTCCCACCAGGGTTGTCAGAGCCGAACTAATCTTATCCATTTGTGCTTGTAGAATAAATAATAGAGGATGACACGTCGGAGTGCTTGGATTTTGAGTTGTGAGCCTCTAATCAGGAGTTTTGGCCGTCAGCTCAGAGCTAAATTCTCGCATGTGTTCTTTCTACTCTCATTTAGATGGACGTATTTGAAACCATGAATTTTTAAAACAAATAAAAGTATATCATTTTTTGAAGCATGTGTGATTTTTTGTCGTTTAAATCTTTTAACAAGTTTTCATGAATAAAATGAAAAAATGCAGGGGACTAAAAAATATCTGAGCAGATTATCATGTAGAACTGATTCGTACTACGAAGGCTTATTTCCTTTCGCTGGCTATTTGAAGCACTGATTTTCTCAAGGCATGATAGCTCTCATATCTTAAAACTTAATAGTTCAGACTGTTTTCAACTTTCACCGTAGATTCTTGCGACCTTACCCATGCAGAAATCTGGACACCTTTTTATAAATACAAATGTAGAGTACATCATTTAACCACCACATATTCACGGCACATCACTCCACATGAACTCATATGTATTGCTCCGTTTTACCGTCGCATTTCAAGCTTTTGATATCAATTAACGAACCTTCATGCAGAGCATATCACTCAAGTGGTACAGGTGTGGTAGGTCATTTTAACACGTAGCCTTGCACTAGGTTTGTTATGAACCGGTCCCCAACAACAGCTTTTTCAGGTGTGCGTAGCAGCCAAGGTGATAAAACGTTCGAATAATGACTGGCTTCAATCATTGTAAAAGACTTATGACAATGCAAATCACGCAGTAAAGTGGTTAGGTGTCAACGGGACATCTCCAGTCACAGACTGAATTAAATGCTGTTCATTTCAGGCACAAGCAGCATTTTGTGTCCTTCCTGTAGCAATACCGAACACAGAATTTAATAAATAACCTAGACTTTGCAGTTTTTCAAACAACTTTTGGTGCTCTTGAATAATTTTGCAGTGTACATGTAAGAAAGGAATCTATGTATCTTAATTTTTGTTAACCATCTGAATTTTTTCCCCCTCGTATGTATTTTCAGTGAAAAACATCCTTTGGTCGCAGTGTTTATTATAGGAAGTCAGTCATTCATAGTTATCCTTCCCATATGTGTTTTTACTCAGGCTCATACACAAAAAGTAACATTTCATGTAACTGAAAAACTTTGCGGCCCATCAAAATGTAACAAATATCGTGTAAAAAACACAATTTAAGTTATGTTTTTTGTGATCAAAGGGAAGAAAAGGAGTACATACCTGTATGGTGTCAACTAAATACTAACACAAAAGATGATCTGTAGTGTTTTCGTGTTAAAAAAAATGTCGAGTGAAAGTTTTGTGTTGAGTGTAGCAGGAACAACCAGACAACATTATCGCCCTAGAGCGAAATGTGCAAGGAACAATCTCTTCAAATAACATAAAGGTTTTCACTCAAAAAATGTAGAAATATTAAAAAATGTATTAACGAATGTATTCAAACTGATTACGTTATTTAGAGTGGTGCACATGCCATATATCAATTCAGATTTAAAGTTATAGCAAGCTCGTTCAAAGGATATTTGCTTCATTCTTTTTTGTCATATTGACTCCTTGTAACTTTTGATCAGAATCAGGTATATTTCTTCGTTACTCATGTATTGCCACATCTTACTTAATAATTTATTGGCTTTTTGCATCATTAATTTACAATTATAAAAACCAAGCACCCGTCTTTAGAAAATGTTTTTTTTTTAACTCAGAGAAGGAAATAACGTTTATTTACGGAACGAAGATCTCTGCAAAAAGTCCCATCAGTTTTGTTGATTAAGACAATAGGACCCTCCGCTACCACAAAATCAAGAAAAAAAAGAGACACCTCACATTGAGCTTCTCTTTGTGCAAAACGAAGGAGTCGCTTGTATTGATCCTCTTCCTGTGGAGGAAACTACCAGCTAGGGAAACTTCATTGATCTGAGACACTTTCTTTTGTATATGAAGAGTCTTATGATCCTAGATGCCGAAGACAGAAAGGATGCTCGCACCAATTACAAGATACAATTGATGACCTCTTGCAAAGTCCCACGCGACCACCTCTGTTATTATCTTCAGAAGCATTTTTTGTTTTGGCTGGCATGTGCAGCGCTTGTCGGGCAAACGATTTCTTTGAATGAGTCTCTTTACGATCACCACCAGAAAAGAGAGAAGATATCAAAAATATAACTTATAAAGACCGGAGTTCAAGACAGAAGTTGGGGGGAAAAGAAAGCCTAACCATCAAAAATTCTTTGTAAATATACATGATGAAATAATACGGCTTACTCAACTATAGTCCTTAAACTTTTAAAAGAGCAATTTCAAAAATAACTAAATGCAGTTCTTTAATTGAGTTCAGTTGTTGAGTAGTTATGATTAAATTTAACTTTAAATTTCTACGAAAACTGAAAAAATTGTAATACAACTTCGTATAATGTACAAAACCACAAATTTAAAATTTTTATTGATTTTCTTTGTATACACCTGAAATCTATGATTCTTTGTCTTTATTAAATGAAGCAAAAAAAGAAAACACAGCATTAATTCTTAAGAGTGCCTCAAAACATAAAATGTATAGAGAAATATGAAAATATGAATCATTGTTTAGAAATTATTCTATGAGAAAAAATACATCTGCAATCGCGTAGCATAAGTGAAACATTGAGGAAGACTGATCTAAAATTATAATGAAATTTTATTCAATGGCTCTAAATTAAATACGTGAATTATGTTTATTGAAAATAAACGTATACTGTATGTCAGATGTAGTATCTTAAAAGTTAAACTTGTTTTCGTGGATGTTTTAACAGCAGTCCCTCTAACCTTACTAATACCATCCAAACACCACCTTTAGTTTGTGAGAGTTGTTTCATCTTACGATACCAGAAATATATTCACGCTGAAGAAAATTCAATAGATTCAGCAGCTTACAAAGTCATTTAAAACAAAAGGTCTGTTCGTCTTCGTGAATAAACACACCATAGAAAGTGATATCTGTGAACATGACATTGATCTAAAGCATACTAGAGAAGCTGTTCACTAATGGTTGCGCGACAACATTATACACGTTCCTGAATAAGCTGTTCTCTCCCTTTATTGCAAGTCTACTAAAAGCTTTCAGAATCTATTGAAGAATAAGATGAATTTTTTCGGAACCCAAGAGCACAAATGATTCGAAAATGATTGTGCGAAAGTAAATGAGGGGAAATACAAAAAAATGTTTCTGTTTAATTGAAGTTAGAGTAATTCAGTCCTCAAATTGCATTAAAAACACAACCCCCGGAAAATGTCCCCAATCAATAGTTATTAAAACTCAAAGCCTTGGTGAGCGAATGTTTGAATGGAAAAGCTGCAGGCTTTTCGAACTTTCAGCTAAGATAAACAACGTTGGAAACATATTCCTACCTTCTTTTGATTGCGGACAGTCATAAGACTTTGCGTTGTCATATGAAAACAATACAATACTCGTTAAGTCAACCATGACATGTACTTCATCGTCCCACTGAGAAACTCTTGCAGCGATAGAAAAACGAGTGTATAAAATTCTTTCGATAGGAGCTTCAGCAAAATGTCTGTCTTATTGAGTTAACAGAGTAACTGGTTTATAAACCTAACATTATGTTTTAAATAAATATTACTCAAGTGGTAGTACTATGTGCACCAAGAATGACATAGCAGAAACGAAAGAAAAATTCCGACAACTTTGCTTCCAGCTTCAACTTCTATTGACACACCACGGGAATGATTTGCCTAGAAAACGTACAAAGCCTGGGCTCTCAAACACTGGTAAACTAGAGTTTCTTCAAATGATACCTGAAACAAAATAGATCCAAAATGAGCATAGTGACTTTGATGCAATCTTGTGCTTAGACTTGAAGCTCTGGGGCTGAACAAATAATTCTAGTGGAAAAATAGTTAATTTTTCAAATGTTTTTAACAATTCCCTTGATGGCGCGCTGCCAACTGATGAAATCCAGTACCTGTGACGATAGATTACTTGCTTACCAAACTAAAACCGTAAATAATTATTTATTTACTTAACTAAAAGCCTTAAGTTTTGTATGATCGAAATTGTCTTGTGCTCGTGAGCATATCCATCATCTTCAAATTGACTTTTTTTTTAATGTTGATTGCTAACCTGTTTTTTCTGATTAAATTGAGTATTGAATGAACAGTTGACTAAAGATACTGCACAGCAAAGACTCCTCTAATGTAAACTCTCAGTTATCTCAATACACACTAAGGATTAGCTATACGAGCACAAACTAACGGGCATTGTAGTTGTTTTATTAGGACAAATACTCCATTTATATCTGTATTAGAAGTCCGAACGTATTTGGACAGCACATACATTCAATATTACAGTCGCACCTAAGAAGTAACACCCATCTGCCAGCAATCCTAGGTAGCACAAGTAACAGTTAACGCATCGTAGCAGAACAATGAAGACCTGCAGAACTTCCTTCTCGAAGTAACCGCCATGTTGCCGGATGCAGTTGCGGAGCATCCACCAAGTTTCGAAACAAACTTAGTCAATTAAAGTGTGGACGCAACTCAATCGTGTTTGATAGATGGAGAATAGGGCAGTTATAATGCCGATGATAGTGCTGAATAGTCATGGCAATGAAATGTTCATTGTCGTCTGTCATAATTATCAGAAAAATGATTGAAAACAAGTAAACACAGGCAGTTATCCTTCAAAATAGAAAGGATTTCTTAAATTGAAATTTAGGTTTTGAAATTGTATTCGTAACTTGAGTTTTACTCGCAACTTGAGTAGACAATATTCTATTTTACTTGTTAAGTGATTGACTTTCAAGTAACTCCAATAATGTTTTCATTTCTTTTGGCTTGATAAAATACTTACAAAACATGTTCAGTAAGGGAAAAAATTAAATTTCGGGAAATAACGGTGGAAAGCGTGAAAAAATCTACAAGAGAACCTTAGTTATTTTACTCTTCAGAGGGAAAAGAGTTCTATCTCATTCTTCCTTTCTTTTTCTGTTATATGTTCAACCTGTATTACGAAGCTTCTCATTTTATTCTAGAACTGACGAAAATTTATTCATTTGAAACCCATTTAAATCTCATTCCATTTTCAAGTAATGCATATCAATGGGGAGGTGAGATGCTCAAGAGAAGTATGCAGCGACCACGTACAGGTCACAATGGTTTTGTCCTGCACGTAGAATTCCTGTAAAACACTAGCAAGCTAGGCGGCTAGGTAAATTTTTCAACGTCTTTGAAATATAATAAGTAGGTCTTTTGTGTAAAAAAGGAATAAATTCTTAAGTCTACTCGTGAAATATATGTGGAATTTGTTTAGTTTAGATGTCCTAGTCTCACTCATGTGACATGGGGAAGTAAACATGGGTGTTTGTCTGCCTAGGTAAATAATAGTGTATTCATTTCCATGTGAAATGCTAGTACTAAATTTCAATTTCATCCCAGAAACTGATTTATTAAACTAAATTTTTATTCTAAAATTAAGAAACAGAAACTGTTTTAATACCTCTTTTTGGGATAAGTTAAAATATGTGATAAAAATACAAACAATGCATTATGAGGTGATAGATTATGAAAAGTAATTACTACTAATGAGTCCGTAATTACTCTTAAGAGTACGGTAAAAATTATAAAACAATGCAAAACCTCACTTTAATGTAATAAAAAAATTGTCGTATAATACTCGAGATCCTACGGTTTGAACCCAATTTTTGTTTAACCAAATATTGTGATTCAGTGTAACAAAGGTCACAATACTGTTAAATTCTGTTTTCTAAGAATCTGAATTTAGTTCGGTGCTTTTCGTCGTTTCATTCTGAACTCCTCTTTTCTACTCATTCTCGAGCACTCTATCTATTAGAAATCCAAAAGCAGACTCCTCCGTAAATGCTGGCGGTCGCTCGCCTCATTGAGAAAACCCGCGTCTTATTGCCATCAGAGATGGGCTATCATCTCAAGAGCCTCAGGCTCGAGTCTTTGCCTCGTTCCGTGTAACAAGAAAATTCGAAGGCGGAACGTCATGCGGAAACAGGATGCATTCGCTAGAAAATGGGTCGTATTTTCGCAATACTTTTTGCCTTGGAGATGGAAATTTTCCTCACAAAGTACTTCATTCGTACAGTGAGCGCTAGGCTTATCGCCTACGGCATATCGTACGTAAGCCTAAGAATGCATGCAACTAACTGGTTTATTCGTGGAAAGAAGTGTTTAAATTTAAGTGCAACTTGAAATAAATACAAACCCACTTACATAAATAAGAGCTATGTAGAGCCATTCAACCCGAAAAAAAAATAAATGATTCCTTACCAATGCAGACAAACCACATTCATTAGTCACGAATTTTTGGTCAGAAAAATAGATCAGAGTAGACACGTACCAGGCTATCAAAGTAGTGGACCTCGCTCTAGAATGTTTAATATTTTTGAATAAAATAATCTCAAAAGTTAAAATAATTATCAAGTTACTCGCAAACACATGTGAATTTAAAAATTTCGAGTTTCCTTCAAATATACTTCCGACAAATACAAAAACTTAAGATTTTTCTACAGGGTACAATGGCAATGTAAGCTGGAACTGCAGTGCTCTGTCATTTGCTTGCTATTATTTTTTTCTTTGCAAACTGTAAGCTAGATTCGTTTCTGCAATTTTCAAGAAAAAATTCCTCCACGACGTATCAAAATTCTAGAAACTAACTTTGACAGATGCCAGAAGATAGAGAACTAAAAATTTCCCTTCGTCTGAGTAGGAGTCTGGAATGCTGAGGTGTCAGGTGTCTCTTTAGTTAGAAAGATCTTTTAGAAATGAAGGTAGTGTTTGAATTTTATGAAAGCCTCAGGTGGTGGAAAACTTTGAAATGCATGTAATCTGTGGGAAGGGAAAATACTTCCTTGTATGACAAGGATATATACCGAAAAAACATACACTATTTTAAGCATGCAGCTGCAAAAGGCTGTATGCAGTAAAGATGTTCACAATGCACTTCCGTAACAGGAATGCGTCGAACTAGCGACATTTCACAAATTCAAATTTAAGAATGCATGGAACGGAAATGTTTGCTCTGCAGAGATCCGCCAGGAAACGGTACAAGAAAACTGATGCTGAAATTGAGAGAAAAATGCTAGAACATTTTGTGCACTCTTCACTAACACACATACTTTAGCATTTTCTACGAGGTTAACAATTTCAAAAACTACATGTTCAATATGAATAATTTTTTCAGTTTCAGTTCATCAGTTTTTATCAGTTTTGGAGGTTTCTGGTTCTTGGGCCCTTTCTATGACTGTCATTTTAAGTCTGAAACCTCCTGGATTAAGGACATTGCTGAGGAGATTTTTTGCAGTGACATTTCTGATTTTTTGAATGTCCTCAAAGCTGCTCACAGAAATTCAAAATTTAGGGTATCACAGAAAAAGGCCCACATAATGAACACCTCTAAATTCTACTTCCAGAGCTTGAACATTTTCGACTGCCGACTAATTTAGAAGCCGTATTCGACGCACATGACGTTTCAGCCAGCAATGAAAAATTTGAAGCTTTCAAACAAATTTACTGGGCTAACATTCTAAATTCGCTTCTCAAGGTTCTTAAGGAAAACCTGGAGAGCCTCTTAACTCATATTTGTGACTGACTAACTGATGGTTTGGTTGTATTAGCTGGTTTTTCATTGGTTGCATTGGCACGGGTTGAATTAGCATTGGTTTAACCAGTAGCCATAATTGTTGATTTAATCGTTGAACCGGCACTGGTTTAACTATTGCATGTCGATGATTGGTTCTGACTTTTAACAACCTATGCAATTACATAGTAGTGGAAACCTGGTCTTAGAGGCATCATCTTTTCATGTAGTCACTGCGAACTAGGACTACATGAAACTGCTTGCTCGGTAGTGCACATCAAAAAATGTGTACAACTTGCATAAAAATAGCACTCAAGTATATCTATAAGTGAAGCTTTAACAGTCATCATTCACGCCACCTGTGCATTCTTTATTCACAAACCTACGGATACGATCATTTTTTCCAGGTGCGTTCACCTTTTCTACAACAGTCTTTTTAACAATATCTCTTTCCGCTTTCATTTTATTTTTCTAGGTTACTTACTCTTCCGAAAAGTTTCGTCTTGCATGCACAGACAGTCGTAAATCGTCCAGGACGCACTCGCGTAGCTGTGTGAGCATCGAGACGAAGGAACCAGAAAACATCGCACGACTGTTTTTTTGTAGATCGTCTCCGGTGTACGAACAGCTTTTATCTAAATAATTTATGCGCGCTGATGTCCGCTTAGTTCAAGAGGAACCTTCCGACTGCCGTAGAGACTCATGACTACGAGAACAATATTCATGGTGTTAATCCCACCCAGGCTCATGTGGGACACCAACTAGATTTAATACTAAGCACGTTCCTCATAATATCATAAAATATACGCTTTTGTTTAGAATGTGCTTTCTGCGACAAAATTGTGTTTATCTTATACAAAAAAAAATAAAAACTTTAAGAACCTGACAAAAGGAAGACAAGGAGTGCGATAATGTAACTACTTGAGGAAAATAATTTATTTTGTTGATTTTCTGTTCGGCTGTTAAGTTATACAGGGTTTACAACATTCCATCTCAAGCTAAATTTTCGTGCGTTCTAAAGCTTGGTAATAATCTGCTAACTGTTTTCGGTTTCCGTTCATACGAAACATGAGGAAAAAATGAAGAGCGAGTATATGACTTCAAAGGCCTACAGATGTACAAGTAGTAATACAATTCGCTCATCAAAAATTTTCATTTAGAGCTTAATTAGAGCTGAGAACAGCGAATTCATAAAAAATCTTGAAGCTATAGCAGTTAAGGTACTTTTTCATCATGACTATTAGTTATACTCAACATAAACGAATCATTTCTGCTGCACGTGATACAACTGGGACCAAATGAAACTTTTTCGATGCTGTGTCTGCGTTGCTCTACTGATGAAACTGCCTGGCGTCAGTGATGGAACTACCTAGCTGTATGTATTGATGAAACTGCCTAGCTGTATTCATGAAACTGCCTAGCTGTATTCATTAAACTGCCTAGCTGAATTCATGAAACTGCGTAGCAGTATTCATGAAGCTTCCGAGCTGTATTCATTAAACTGCCTAGCTGTATTCATGAAACTGCCTGCTGTATTCATGAAACTGTCTGGCTGTGTTCATGAAACTGCCTGGCTGTATTCATGGAACTGCCTGGCTGTATTCATGAAACTGCCTTTCATCATCGGGACACCGAAATGAAGCCTCTGATTCCAAGCCGGCCCACATCTTCATCGCAACGAGCTAAGACGTCTAAAGACGGGACACTGAGCTTCATTTTCTCCAATTGGCTCCATTTCAAGAATGCAGCTTTCTCTTGCTTGGTAATTGTCAATCAGCTTCACCTCAAGAATGTCCAAAAGATTTGACTTCAAGTAGCAGCGTGGTCTTGGTTCTCCATCAGAAAATTTTATTTTCAATTAAACCGGAAGAGAAAGAAGCTAAGATGCAGTGCATGTCACTGAGAAACATGCGAAACATATGTACAAGCAAGAAGCTGAGTCTATTGTTCTGCTCTTGTGTTTACTTGGTTGGCGTGAACGACGGTTCAGAACGGGTGTATGACTTTAGTACCAAGAGGGTTTTCTTGAAATAATTATCTGCAAAAGAGTTTGTCATTCGTACAGCAAAGGACATTTTATTTATATAGAATGTATCTTGTGTGATAAAATTTTAAAAAACATTAACAACAGCACAAAAAAATACTGCTTTGTTCTTAAATACATTTAAGTTAGTTTATTATAAGAAACGTACTTTTTAAGTTGGTACCGTTTCGAAAACGAAAAAAGGCAATGTTTTCAAAACATATCTTTTTGTATGAAATCCGGAATTTAATCTACATTTCAACATGATTTTCACCCATGTTAAAACACGTATTTTATCGTACGATAAACTTCTGAATTCCATGTTCATGGAAATCAGCCGCCTGAATTGCTAGTTCCTCCAACAGTGCTATTACCTCTCCTTCCGATACTGTAAGCATTCTGTCTCGATTTCACTGCGAGCTCTGTTTGAAATTTGAGCAAATATTTTATATAATGCTGAAATTGTATATTGTCTGTTTACTCGCATTCTTTCATAAACTTTCTACTCCAGGTCATCATTAATGACGGACTTCCACTTCATTACTTATTGCACGTGTTTGTATGGATATCTGCAAATTTTTCGACCCATTTTCATACCATTCCAGCTATCGTAGTCCTATTTTCAAATGCTTCACTAATCTGGCGATCAATTTAAGTCCCTTTCACATCTCTTGCGAAAGAATTCGTTGTGAAAACGAATGACAACCCGCGAGATTTTCAATGGTCTGAGGCATTTTAAAGCTCATTAACAAACATCAAAACACGCGAATACATTCGTAATGGCGTCTGTGGCTAGCCAAAAAATGAGGGTATTTAGAGCGTTTACGCAGAACGATAACAATAACGTTTACATTTCAGAAAGACGCTGACATAAAAGGACCTCGTAGCTAACTTGTCATGGTGAAACATAAATCTTACTCACTGTCGTTTTTATTTGTAACATTTCTTTACATATATTTCTCCGTATCTTCAATTTACAGTGACTCATTACGTCCTTATATTAACTCTTCATAATTTATGACTACTGCTTGGACTACATTTGTACCAATCCGATGCGTAACACAATCAATGGTTCGTATTGTATTTATTTCTATTTTCCACTAATTTCCAACGAATTTACTCGTCCTTTATGTGTCATCTGTTTTTGTATGTTATACACGTTTTTAATGTTTTATTCGATTTCCAGATTCAGTTTTGGGATGAGTGCACCACCGCTTTTTTCGAAATCAACTCGTACATGAGACATTGTTAATCAACTGTATTTTACCAATACATAATTGCATTCGAACACTTTAACCATTATCATTTATACAGACTCCAAGTTGAGTAAGGACTGATGTTCATCTGTAAACTGGTCTATGGATTCCATGATGTTTGTCATCTGTTAAATCAGTCCTTGAATTCTAAAACATTCTTCTTCAATCTCCTGTTTTTGCTAGACTGGTAAACATGCAACCGTCTACCGCAATTCTTGGGAGTAAGGAAGTAATTCAGCATGCAAATGCAATTCCGAAGCTGACCGCAGGTCCGGAGTAATTGAGCTTGTCGTTCACTTCTACATTGTTAAGGTTTCCTTAAGCTACACGATCCAACACAATTTGTTTTACAGAAAACGTGGATTCTGGAGAGATCTTGATCAGAAAAGGAAATTTTTGTTTTGTATTCAAAACCAAACAGGGCAAACTAAACTTAGGCAATACTCAAATGCTATTGTAGCATTTTTTGAGATTAATTTCAATATTTTTGACGTACTTCTGATGATTTGGAGAATTGTAATTTTATTCTGAGCTGTACGTTAGACTCTTGATGTGTTTAATATCCTATCGAGTTATGCGGACAAAAACGAGGAAAAGTTGCCGGTATTTTCTCTTTTCAGTACCGAAGGAGGAAGACGCAAGATTTTGCAACCCTGCAGCTGTGACGATTAACAATGGTGAGAGCAAAACAATGACACAACATGCTTCCATCAAACACCAAGAAGATTCCAGAAATGTGATCCTGTTAAATCATAATATCAACCCTGCTGCTTTCTAGCTATCTAAAAGTAACATTAATATTTACTATAAGCCTGCATATACGTTAGTTTGTGTAGTTTATGTCTAATATAGCATTTCTGCAAAACATATTGATAACAAAGTGACAATAGCATTACTTGTTTTTCTACATAATTGCTAAAGCGACAACAGCTCAATTGCCCGAGGTACGGGCAACTGAACATGGCCGCTCCTATCGATTTTCCCTCCAAATGTGAGTTACTAAGTATAATCCGTTTCCTGCCAGCGGAAGGAAGTAGTGCTGTTGGAATTCATCCCATAATGAGCAAATTGTAAGGTGGCAACTCGGTAAGCGAGGATAGTGTACAGGAATGGTGTAGAAAATTTAAAGAAGAGTGAACCGAAGTCCATGAAGAGGGTGGACAAGCGTGCAAGTCTGTCGCTACCGTAGGCCTCGTTCAGCGTGTTGGTTAGGTGGTCAACACCAAACGAAAGTTTAGAATCAATGAACTTTCTGGAGAATTTCCAGATTGAATGACTTACGCTGAAGATGGAATGACTTGTAAAGACCTACGCAAGTCCTATTTTTCAAGCACAAATTGTTCAGTCTCAGGAGAAGCAAATTGCCTCAGCACTTCATCGACGTCTTCAAGTTTTGTTTTTGATTCGCATCGCGGCCACACCAGGTTATAGACTGCTGGGTTACGAAACGCAATTAAAGAGTAAATGATAGAGTGAAAGAATTGTTAATTCAGGACGCATATTAATGTACTCAAAGGTTTTCCGCAAATAATAGTACACCTAAAATTTGTGAACTAAACTCTTACAGAAGCGTACAGTCGAATTCATAATAAAATATTAATTCTGTTCCCATTACGATTACAAACCAAGAAAACTTGATATCATTGCCTTACTAAGAACACTATTAATAAACTTCACCATTGTGAATCGCAAGCGAGCAAGGTTTTGATAAATAGTCTGGTCTTGTCGTCAAGTCAATCACGAAATGATGAACCAGACTGATACGTTCCAAAGACAAATAGAGGCAAGATGAACCAGAATACTACAATTTATAATACGTGTGCTATCGAAATCTGGATCTTCTGGAAAGTTGAGAACAGTCTGTCAGGACAGCAAATTTCTTATTTAGTAGGACACAAGTGAACACAATCTAAGTAATCTGAAGTTCGGAAGAAGCTTGCAACCATCGCCATTGACCGTCGTTCTCAAGTTTACAGTTTTCATACAAGAAGTTATCGAAAATTGGAACGCCGTAGATGATTTTAATCAACGTTCAGTGTTTGGCACGGTACTGGAAACAGTCTAAAGTTGCAGCGTATCGGAGCTTTGGCATTCCCAGCTGGAGCTCGTCATTAATCTTGCCGAAGGTTTCCATCAAATCAGAAACGACAGCGGCTGGTTGCCTGTTGCCCTCCCTTCTCCTCTGCTGTTTTGCAGTAACGAAAGGCGCACTTGAAAGCGTTGCCTAGCATTGTATCGAGCAGTGCACTAGCGTTGCGTTACGTTAAAAAGTGGTGAAGTGTTTCTTGATGCAACGGATCAGGTGTTCTTGATAGGCATCTGCACACACGCGTAAAACGCCTTTTGTGTAGCATATGATAGATTTACATTGTATTGGAAACATTTTTGTCAAAGATGTGAACATAAGTAGTTTATGATGGTGCAATTATGGACAGGAAAGAATTTACTAACAATCGAAAGAAATACTTAAAATCAACCCACACAAATTTTGCATGCAGGCTGGTACAGCTGCTAGAAGCAGTCGCTACTCATACGGTCTTATACGCTGCTATTCATGCGTTCAAGCCATTTTCAAAAAAATTCGTGAAATCACTCAGCAAAAATATAAAGACTACACGACACTGGTGATGTCAACACCACACAACAAATGTCCGTTACTCATGTTTAATCGTGGCATGATCCACTCACGAGTTATGGATATCAGGAGAAAAAACTTTAAAATCTGATATTTGTCTCTTGCAAAAATTATGTTTCAATACGAGGCAAGAGAGAAAAAAGGGATGTCCTGCTTGGAAGGTTAGATGCTTGATAGAAACAAGCCCCAGGATCTTCTTAGTTTAAATAATTGTAAGATCAAACACTATACCAAATGTTAGTAACTTTAAACTCATTCTTTCGAATGAGTTCCTCCAGTAATGAATATTTTTCAAATATTTCATCATTTGTATTGAATCTCACTTAGCAATGAAGATTATTGCGTAGGAAAATATAACATATCTCATCCAACAATTATCTATGCAACCAAAATTATTCAACCGAATTCGAAGCAAAGTCTTTCAATTGTGAAAACGGGATCACCGATATTTCTGAGTGTACTCCAAAAGGAGCAAATATCATGTCACAATGCTCCTCTGTTCTCTGGGAAATATCTTCGCCTTGGATTATTAATTAAGAGCTTCACGTATTTCCGCTTCAAGTGCTACTTTTTCTATTCATGACACGCTGACACGTCCACAAAAAGTTTTTGTTTTCCTCCTAGCAAACCATAGGCCTCGTCGGGAGCGCGCGTGACCCCTGATAAGACAATAAGTAGCGAAGCTTTAATGTGCCGCATCTCGGTCAGCAACAGCCTGAGATTAAAACATTTCACCGGCCGGTGTCAAGAATACTGGGACTATAAAAAGGAGCGAGCTCATGAGGAAATAAATGTCTTCTAATGTAATTGGCTGGAACTGTCCGGACAAGGGAAGCGCGGAAGTCATACAAAAGTGGGAATAGAATGGCTTCTTCGCCTTCGTAAGCTCTGCTAAACAGGCTCTAAATTATACATGGATCCGCTGGATTCCGTGGTTTTTGGAACAATGTGCACAGATTTTCACAAGCCGACAGCTCGGTTCTCGAAGCATTAAACTGATAATAACATACAATTTTGATGTCCCATTAGGACCATTCGTTATTGGAGGCCCCAAAGTATAGTGAAACACTATAATATGAGGGATGTTGCTCTCCAAACAACAACAAAGTACATCGTAATTCTTGTGTGTTTCTGCAATTCGTGTGATTGATGAATTGACACTTCATGTACCACTAAGAGGAGATCATTCCTACTATGTCTTTTTGGACATCTTTGAAACTTTGGAAGACCTTTTTCTTCTCATTATCTTTGGAGCTATGAGGGACCTTTTCCTCCTCATTATCTTTGAAACTTTGAAGCAACTTTATTCTTTTGATTCAACGCTGGTTGAGAACCGTTAAAAAGTTCCATGTTCTTTCTAATGATTCAAAAGTCTACTTTGTATCTGACTGCAAAAATTTAGGACCAAACTGTACTCTGGAGACGCTGGCCCAGCACTTCAGAGCGGTGTGAGCTGCGCAGAACTTCATGGTTTATTCCATATTGCATTAACATCCAGTGAACATATGTGTGGTGAAAGGATTTTAAACGCGAACCCAAATTATTCAAATCAGTGAAGGGTTTGCATTAATTATCCTGTTCAGTGCATGAAAAAATCAGTAGCATTGCTAACACCTGATTTAAAATTCCTACTGGACGTTGGTATGTGTAGAGCATAGGATGATATTATTCAACGGGCTTGGAATAACATTAAATGTTTGAAAAAATCTTGATTCACTAAGCCTGCTTAGGTATAAGCCGGATTTTCTGTAAATCTGCTATAAATGCCCGAACGAATTGTGTTTAGAATGCTATTCATTTCACTATTTAAAAACTATGATGTATTATAGAAGAACAAGAGTCACGCATGATTATTTATTTTTAATTTGATGGTGGCACAATTGTATTAAATTAATGTCAAAGTTAGAGTGTATTGTAAAATTAACGCAGTCTGTGAAAAAAAAATTAGTACTAAAGATTGCTTAAATTATATCGATACGAAGCAGTTTGTTTATAATTCATTACTATGTATGTATTATTATGAATCACTAAAAACTTCTAAATTCGCATACGTCTGGTAAATGCGTCAAAAAAAATTATCTGACAGGTAAGCTCTCGTATAATTGTTAAACACTATAGAATTATTTTTACTCGACCTAACTTAACTCCTTCACAAAGAAATTATGAGAAAAACCTTGCATATATTATGTATCGCAAATTAGTGTTTACAGGCCGTACTAATGTAACTTTACGATAACATCAGATATAAATTATCTAAGTAGCTTATAAAGGAGGAATTATAGCAGTGAAGAAGATGCTAGATTATCCAATTTGTTGTCCGCGTTGAAAGGAAAAGCTCCTGCCATTTTGAGTTGACGGGAAGCAAGACTGATGATCTCCCGCAAGGCCTAATTGAGGAAATTTTGCGACTGCCCTGGTGGCTGAAGAATTCCTTTATGGCTCTGCAAACTTCAGACATGTTTGCTCAAACTAGCCGAGATGGTCGACATCCTTCCTGAGATTGTGCCTCTCACACAAAGTTTCACAATTCACAATTTTGCAGATTACGTTCACATGAAGAGAAGAACCCGCCTGTACAACATCATATTGACCTTTTCAACATTATGTAAAACAAATAAAGTAAAACTTCACGATACACCGAAAATAAAGAACGTGATAAGTATTCAGATGAAAGTAAATGATAATCGTATTCGTCATATGTGTGATTGAAAACCCGTTCGTCTATTAACATTCTCTTCATTTAAATTTATTCCACAAATAAATGTTACATGAACACTGCCAGTTTTAATGCATTTGAGTTGGCAATAAAAAATAAAATAGAAAAACTGTGCGATACATCCATGAATAGCTTTGATCTATTCATGGACAGTTTTACTGTCTATGTTGTCACTTTCCTTGATTTCACATTTCACTGAGACTTGTTTTGTTCATTTTTATCTTGAATTCCTGAATTAGTTGTCCATAATCTGAAAATGAATTTCGTGATAGTTTTGTTTCATTCATGAAAGCATCATTACCAGTTGTGAAACTTTTGACGGCATAAATAGCAGACTGTAGCAAATTCAAATTTGCATTATAATTGTAGGAAATGCCTCCTGATTGCTGCAAAAAATGAGCAAATGTAAATAATAATTTTAGATATCAAGAAAACTTTACTATAAAATTACACTTTATCAAGAACTACTGAATTTGGAAAACTTTCAAGTAGGTTGGATTGAATAGAAATAAACGTAGACAAAAAGAGCAAATGTCAGCTCAATTTTATTCATGGAATAAATTTTTTTCCTTAGCGTTCTGAAGGAAAAAACGGCCAACTAATTCATAATACCTGTGATTGTTCATCGTTTCCTATTAATATTATTGCTCATTTTATTTTTGTGCGTCATACTATTTTATTTTTTTATAATTATAATACTATATTATTTGTTTCGCTGCAAATTTTTTGTTGTACACTTTCTTCAATCCCTTGAGTAGAACTAATTCCTTTTATGTTTTACTGCCTGTTCCAACTCATTTATAATCCATTGGATGTTATATGACATCCTTCAGATGCAGTTGATGTTATTTAATATCAAGTTTTCACCATAAATGTAATTTTTTTATTGAAGCTAAGTACTCATATAGGTACTGTCAGCAAATTCAACAACATATGCACATTGAACTAGAAAAGAATACATGATTTTCTACACACGTCAGTAAGCGGAACGCATAGCTTCAAAAGGCATTGCTTCACAAATGAAATAAACAAAAATTTCTTCGTAACCCATTAATTGCATGAGAACAAAACCTGGTACTAGTTTCTTCTTCAAGTGATAATCTCATGAGAACAAAACAACGTATTGATTTCTACATCAACGATTAATTATGTGAGAATATATCTTAGAATTAATTTATTCTTTTACCATCAGTTGATGAGGTCTTAGATATCATACTTATTTCTTTATCAGCAATTAATTTACACAAAATACCACCAATACAAGCAGTGTTCTGAGTGGTCTCTAAAAAAGTAAGGCGTTTCGTACAATTTGTAAACGCCTGAGGCTTCTAGCAAATACATGAAATTATTTTGTTTTTATCATCGCATGTTTCTTTGCGCGACAAACCCACACACCTCGAAATTTTAACCAAACTTTATCACTAAGAAAATGAAGGCAATAAAATTAACTATACTGCGCCACTGCAAAATCTGCTCATCCGTTTGATTAAAGCGTAATTCAACTGACACGTTCACATGCCCATCATCAATTTGCGTGGTCTAACTTTAGCACTCAGCATACTTCCGTCGCCCCCTCCATTCTCTCATAATCATCCTATCTGTTCCAGAATTTGGAATACGGATGGGAGCATAATTCCTGCCTGAAATGGGAATACTTTAGCTGGAAAGAACAAACAAAACTATTGTTGCGGCAAACACCCGGGTAATTTTGCAAGAAAAATGCCGCTTGCAGAGCGGCCTGGATTTATAAACGCGTCCTGCAACCGCAACAGCCTCTTACATTTCAAAAGTTTCCTGCAATAAGCGGAATGTTATTTTGGTGCCAAATGAGTGTCCTGTAATAATTTTTGGTCTGTAATTGCGAATTTTTCTTCCAGTACAACGAGTATAGCATAGAGAGTAACACAAGCACTCTCTGTTAGAATTTGAACCGTGCTTTGGCAGTTTGTATTTTTGCCTTTTTCGAGAAAGTAAGTCAATATTTTTGTCGATCAGCTGCTTGAATTTATTTGTTTTCAAATAATTGCTTCTTCAATTTGTAATTCACAAAATCACTCCACGGAGTGTTACTATTCTCACACTGTTTTCATTCCCCAGACTTTTCCTTCCCATGGAGTCTTTTTAATCCTACACATTGTTCAACATTGTTTTCTCTCATGCATTCCACTAAGTTTTTTCATTCTCCCAAACTTTTCCATCTTTTTATTCTCACCGACGTTTCATTTCACAAAAATTACACCCAAATATTAGTTAGCAAGTTTGATAATGACCTCGTAAGCCATTCTCTAGAATAGGATGTGTTACTCTAGTTCATGCATTATAATCTCAATCGCTGTTCATCCTTAATTGTTTGCCAAAAGAAAAGAAACTATTTTTAAAAAGGTTGAGCGAAAATTCATTTGCACCGCTTGTTTGATCGCTTATGTCAAGTTTTCGCGTTATAATTTCTTTATAGCTGCGTGGTTAATTATGTTCTGAAATACTTTATCTTGCTTTAATGAGTTTATAATTAGGAGCGGGTAGCTCTTTGTACATGTCCAGGGTTACCACGAATAATTCTTAACGCATTTATATTATTAATTCTCAAGTTATTTTCATTCTAACTCCAGTTGTAGTGGTGGTGGCGTGGTTGAGCTCTGGAAGTGATGAAAATAATTATAGTACCTTCATAAAATTTCTTCTTAAAGTTTAAGATGTAGAAGTAGAATCATTTAGAAATGGCGCCGCGTAGCCTCGACTGAGAAGAAGTGCTGTAGTGTAAAGCCGAGTGTCCGTACGGTTTAATATGTACATGTTTTATTTCTCCATGAGTGACAACAATTTTTATAACAAAATGGAGTTTCTGTGTAAAGGAAGCGTTGTTTCGAGCTCAAAGTCCTAAAAATGAGAATCTACCATTTTGATTTGTTCTCTTTGGTGATCCTAATTTTCTCTCAAGTTAGAAATTGTAACTGCAGTAGTTGAATCAGCTGAACATAATCAAGTTTAACATCGTTTTGTGATGTATACCATTAACGCTGAAGTGATTTGAACTAATAATATTGGTGTAAAAACTATCAAAAGGCCCATTTTGGTGAGAGTAACAGGAATCAAACCGAGGTGTTTCAACGATTGCTTAACACGTTGACTCCGATTGCCTGATTGGTGTAAAACTTCACTTTGTACGCATAGTCACTAGAAGGATCTGAAAAAATTACAGAACCTAACCTAAGGGGGGTACACATACGTACCACTTCGGAGTCAACGTGTTAAACTAACTTTTTAGTGAATGTACCCAAGATATCCAAGAGACATGAAATTCGATGAAGAAAAGTGCGATGTGTGTTGCAAGATAACCTCTGCCATGGACCTCAATCGTCCATATTCCAGACAACAACTCTTAGCTCCAGGAGATCCTGCTGCTCTACTGGGCCAGTTTATGAACCGCGGGAACACTGAAGGTAAGTCAAGAAATTTGCTCGTTCTTTCTATTTTTTCTTGTTGTGTATTGGTACCTATTTTACCACAAACATTGTCAAAAATTTATTTTGCCACAAAAATATGGTTTAAAATTGTCATCAATGATCTTACAACTGTCAATGAACTGAAACTATTAATTGTAAGGTGTCATTATTGGTTTGGATTTATATCACTGTTAAAAAAATGTTATAACTGAACCATGAGAATGAATAATTTTACCGATATTCTTAAGTTCCTGTTTTACACATGTAAAGAGGAAAGGAACCTGATATCTCTGACTCAGATTTTACTTTAGCTTTAGAAAAATACTTGATTTGAATACTCGCATATTCAGCCAAAAACTATCGATTTCATACCAAATCTGTATGCCATCTTTTGAAATATTTATTCCATTTTTCATACTGAAATTCTAACTTACATCCATATGCGTTTGCGCTATCACCACCAAATATTATTCAACCATTTATAAACAATTTTTCTGTCCTTTCGCATCAATTGTGGAATAATTCATTAGTAACGCTTCTGCCTTTGACCCTCGTGAGACCCTGACAGATTTATGGGTTGTTGTATGAACAGCTTCTCGGCCCTCATATTGTCCAGCCTTGCCTTATTTATGAGGAGGCACAAGCTGTGAGTGAGAGCTAAATGCCCTTAACACGTTGAGTGCGATACGACCCGCCGGTGGGTCGCTCAGGTTAGGTTCTATAATTTTTTCAAGGCTTTCTAGTGACTGTGTGTACAAAGTAAAGATTTGCACCAGCTAGGCAATCGCAGGCAACGTGTTAATACATTTCCTGCAATTGTATATCCGGTGCAAATCTTTACTTTGTATACAAAGTCGCTAGAAGGCTCCGTAAAATGTGCCCCTAACCTAACCAAGGGCCCACCGGTGGGTTCCTTTGCAAGAAATGTGTTAACCCTTCAGCGACCAAGTGGACTATTCGGTCGCCTTTCAAGGTCTTTGGGAGAATTGTTCTAATAATTAAACAGTGAGCAATATGAGGTTGCTACTAGGTTTGAACGCTTCGGCATGTTACAGCGTCGTTCTTTTGGCTGCCTGGCTGTCAGCATGCTTCATTGCATCAGTGTACTGACGGTCTTTGTGAGCTTAAATGTAGAAACTAGAAAAACAAATTGGTCGCTAAAGGGTTAACACGTTGCCTCCGATTGCCTGGCCGGTGTAAATCTTCACTTTGTACGCGTAGTCACTAGAAGGATCTGAAAAAATTACAGAACCTAACCTCAGTGGTACACATACGTACCACTTCGGAGTCAACGCGTTAAGCAGTTAAATTTTAATCATTAATCTCCAAGTAATGCCTCACATTTCTTCAATGCAGAATCTGTTCAATCGAATTCAACACCAATTGGTGTAATTTCACAGTAGGAATAGATTTATTTCATTGCGTAAGTAATAAAATTACTTATGGCTCCAGCTTGGAAGAATTTCTTCCGCTGAAACGTTGAATTTCACGTTGAACATTCATGCAAATATTATGTCGATCATCACGTTACCCACCACTTCTACATTCACACGAACTAGTGTACAGTATATCTATCTTGAGGAACCGCTTAGGAAGAAATGTTTCGATTACTAGAGTTGCAAAGAAATCACGTGGAAGAGTAGCTTGAAATTAGTCGACGAATCTCACCTGTTATAACTCCATTTGAAAATTAACTTGTGCGCTAGTGATTGACAGACCTATTGCCTTTTGACGAAATGAAACTTTAGCTAAAAAACGTATTAGCCTTTGGTAGTTGCTGACGGAGGACAACAGTGTATTAGATGGGCACAATACACTGCTTCTATAGAGATAAGATCGTTTTCTAGACTTTTACCGAGAATTCAATGCAAAATTTTACTTTGATCTCGAAGCAAGCTCCGCGAGTGCATTCAATGATGGAGTTTTAAGGTATTTTTATTCAATCAGACGATGCGAGAACTTCGCTATTCAGCGTACATTCAATGGGACGATGCAAGGACTTATAGATGAGATAGATTGATGCAGTGCTCGTAAGTTTTAGTGCTAAAAAAGCTTTTGAAAGTCAAGCTCATTATATATGTTCCTTCTAATTTATCATGGCTTATTAAAAATAAATCTTTCTCTTAATAAATATGCCAGTAAATTCAAACCTAAAAATTTGAGTCTGGACTAAGGGGAAAAGCTACGAAATGGAAAAGTAAAATGCGGAGAACACGAAACTTTCGCCCTGCTTCTGATATTTTTTATATTTATTGTTGCAGCTGCAAATTAAATTCATCAACCGACGCAAGAATCTCATTAACGCTTTGTATGAAAAATTCCTGCCAAAATCTCGCTTAATTGAAAACGCGGTCGTAAGTTTTTGTTTGAGCCTAAGCCTTTTACATGAATCTTGATTCATATTCAAATAATTGCATTTTCTTTTAACCCTAGCGCTCCTTCTTTCATGTTGATTTGCATGCATTCTCCAACTGCCCTCTTGAAGTTTTTCCACAGTTTACAATGGTAATTTCAGTCTCAAGTACGAGAAATTTTATTTCAACTTCAGGTATTAGATATGAAAGTTTGAGATGCACGATTTTTCGCCAGTTTTCAACAATTCAGGCCCTACTTTAAAATATTTCTGCAAGAAAATTAATGAAATTACTAAATTGTCTTCATTTTTCAGTCATAACATGCATTTTCGCGGGGATTCATTTGTAGAGATTCCTCCATGTTCGCCCTGACCAGTGCGCAGTTGTCAGGATTCTATTTAACAGATTTTGAGGAAAACAAATCTAAATAATATTTTATAATTACTGCATAGTAAATAAATGAACTTCATTCTATTAAAGTACAGCTCCATTAAATTCACAGTAGTAAAAGGGGCGAGTACAGCCAGATGCAGGTACTGGTAAATTGAAATGCAGGAGAGCCTTCCAGTCTCTGGACGATCTGACGTGAGAGAAAATCTTAAACCTGTGAAGTCATTCCAGGCAACTTCATGGTGTCTGTCTGACTGACTGGTGTCTGTCTGACTGACTGGTGTCCGCCTGACTGACTGGTGTCTGCCTGACTGACTGGTGTCTGCCTGACTGACTGGTGTCTGCCTGACTGACTGGTGTCTGCCTGACTGACTGGTGTCTGCCTGACTGACTGGTGTCTGCCTGACTGACTGGTGTCTGCCTGACTGACTGGTGTCCGCCTGACTGGTGTCCGTCTGATTAGGAACCACCAGCAATTTACGCACCAAATACATTTTGCAATTCTCGTCTTTCAATGTTTGACAGAAAAAACGACTACGTGTATTATGAATCTAAGTACGCGGGCAAACATGAGATCTTTGGGTATGCGCTGTAGAGTATTGCACTGTGATGGATCATCAGGATTTTGAGCTCTACGAAGTAATTGTTCGGCACCACAGCTCCATCATATGAGAAAAGGGGATTCCAATGGAACTTGTCCTCGTCAGAGTATCTTCGAGAATTATCGTTTTTTCGGTGGCTCATCTAGCTACTGACAGCAAAGACGGCAATGCTTCTTGCAAAAATTCTCTGGTGGGCTTAGTTATATTTTCTATTTTTCCTGAACCTTCTTTCGCGGGAGTGAAGACTGGGTATCGCAATAATCTCTTACAGGAGCGCTATTGTACATATCTTTGTTTTTGTTTATATCTCCTTCCTTTCTGGTGACTGTGTTACACTGAACCAAAACTGTAATTGTACGTTTTGAAACCCCTTATACTAAACCTTTCTTGGGTTCACTGGTATTATGTATCGACTTAATTTAGGGAAAAAGCTTATTAAATTTGAACCACATCAATAATGTTTGTTGATGGAGTAGCACAAAAAGACTTGTAGCTCGGAAAGTTTTGTGGTTTAAGTTAACAGAGGACACTCGTATCAAATTTTCTAGAAACGATGTGGGAGTATGAACCGAGGAACTGCATTGATTATAGACCTCAATTCGAACTAACGTATAAAAGAGGTCGACTTGAATTACAAATATCAAAAACGTGGTTGGCAGCTCGTTTATTTTTCAGTGGCAAATTGCACAAATTCCTTTAGTAGACAATTATTTGGAAATTAGGTAAACTTTATCTGGACAACAGTATCGAAAATCTGAAAGTTTCCGCTCGAATAAAGATAGCAATCAGGCCTGGATCTTGCGACTCATTCCCTCTCAAAAAGGTATAAAATCTAGTCGCCTGGTATATCCTGGCTCTTAACACCCCCAGATTCTCGTAAAACTGAATTGCTGGCTTTATAATCCAGTTTATAAGTCCCAAAACGAAGCTGTTGAAACGAGTAACAGCTTAGAGAACAGCACCATTAAAGTTGAGGTAGTTCTGCAGTATGTGAGACACTTACTGATATTTGCTACGCTGCTTCACCAACTCTCCAATTTCCCAGAGAGGACCTCAATCGAATGGAAAATCGACTGTGGGTTGTGTGGCTTTGTCGAGACGAGTTCAAATTCAGATTAAAAAATTGTGAAAATATTTTTACTGCTTCGTCTTCGAACCATGAAATTAGTAGAATGGAAAGACTATACTTTGTGAACACGTTTGAACGAGTAAGTTCTCTCAAGTACTTTTACACAATTTGTTAGGCAGTTAAACGGGAGATACATTGAGATGAACTGCAGGAATTCATTTATACATTCTTAGTGCTTTGTCCGTTGTCAGCAAAATCAACTTTTTGTATAGATTGATCGCAAATCTACAAATTGTTTTTTAAAATCTACAGTGGTGGAATTCCTTTCTTAGATTGAGTTAAACCTATAGATAAAGAAGGATCTTCAGGTGCAAGAGTTTTCAGTTTTTACACTCGAGAGATCATACTCTGTAGTATAATGGCAGAAGCACCGCAATAAGTGTCAATGACCTGGTTTTCTTGAACGAATTCCGCTTTTAGCTCGACGGATCACTCTACGTCATCTCAGAAAGCGTACAGGCATTTCTGTTCACTTGATGCCTGAAGCTGTCAGGATTGAACAAAGATTATCTGAACGTGTGCCAGGTTGTACTTGCTGAGACCAGATCGACACCAGAACATTTATATCAGATTCATTAATTATCATTTGACACGCATGCATGACATTGGATTATCGACCAAGTATTTTTAAATACAGTGATCATGTTGATGAATAATTCTCGGGTTAATGGCTGCTATTCTCACAGTTTCCCCTGTTATTATTGCTGAACTAAATCTATATCATGCAAACGAAGTCGGAACGAATTTTTCATGAATATCTGGAACCAGAGTAGTGGCTTTTCTAATAATAATAATGTTCATATTGGCGGTAGCTTCTCAGAGAAAATATCATAACGTAAGCAATACCATAATTAAATATCGTCAACATCCATGAATGATAATAAATCTGCTCAGTGTCTTAGTACGCTGACCTTGCATACTAAGACACTGAGTAGACGTCATAAATTTCAGGTTCCTGTCATAATTTTTGAGGTTTCTGGTTTACTTTTCCACCTTTCAGAAGGGCCATTTAACACGTTTGTTGCGATTGCCTAGCTGGTGCAAATCTTTACTTTGTACATACAGTCACTAGAAAGCTTTGAAAAAATTACAGAATCTAACCTGAGTGACCCACCGGTGGGTCGCATCGCAACAAACGTGTTAAAGTGTCTTTTAAACTTGATTCACTTAGTTACAAATGCGTGTTTAATTTTTCAATAAAATACACTTCTCCGGTGCTCTGAGTACCTGAGTTATACGTGTCCTGCCACTCATACAGTATTAGAAAATGCTTTTGCAAACGGTGTTCTCATTTCTCACGATATCTATTTACAAGAAAACATCATTTGAAACTAGGAGCTCAAAGGAACTTTTAGCACTTGAATCATTTTCCCTCGTGATAAACTTCTGCGTTACGGTAACTTCATAAAAGTCGTGAAATGAAGTTCGAGGTCGATCATTTCAAAGCACCAAAGATTAAGTTTCGGGAATTTTTCAGCCGTCTCAACATCTGAAGCAAATTCATAAAATGTTCTCGATTATCCCCTTCTTGCAGCCAGGTTCAAAAGTCTCAATTTTATTGCTGACATCTATTGACTGTGAAGTAGCACGAGGATACCCTATGAGTCGAGAGAAAGCGCGTTTTAAGTAAAGAGTTTTACTGTATTAGCAAGAATTAAATTTATAACGTGAAGTTTGTGAACACAAAACTACATGTGATATTTTTCTTCACCCTGTAACGGAAAAACTAATTTAATGTTTAACGGAACCCTCACACGCGCAGAATCGTGAGATCACTTTGTTATTTTAAGTTTACAGCATGCGTGGAAAAAATTCATGAGTTTGTGATGAAAAGGGACTTACACGAAGTCGCTGCTCGACTGAGTCTCAACTAATTAGTTACTCTTCAAGTTGCAGCAAAATGTCCAGCGATGGAGGGGCATTCAGAGATCTCAAATAATCAAAGAGAATGAACATTCATTGACTTCACAATTTAAAATAAATGATCAGCGGTGAGCTAAAAATTGTCAGGTGATGCTTAACGTGTGCAAACAATGATGATAATAATAATAATAATAATAATAATAATAATAATAATAATAATAATGGAATTGTCATGATCGTATCTTGGGGACGCAGCGGTTTTTGGGGACGTGGAACATTCTTGGCATCTCTTTGGGAGGTATGATGGTGGTGTCTATCCTCGTCAAGAGAGATTACCGAGCTTGCGTTTCTGAAATGGATTCTTTTGCTCCTATTACTGAAATCAGAAACCTTGGCTGGAAAAAGTCCAACCGCCAGAGACACATGTTTGACCGATCAGTTTGAGAACCTAAACAGCAGTATTTTGTAGTATCTAGCGTTATAGCATCTTGCGCAAGCCCGTTTAGTGAATATTAGAATCCTGCATCTGCGAAGGACTTTCATTTGTTCTACTAAATTCCTCTTAAGTTTGCATCCTTGGTGAAGTCTCTTCAGTGTACTGTGATGCCAGTTAACACGTTTCCTGCGATTGCCTAGCCGGTGCAAATCTTTACTTTGTACACATAATCACTAAAGGACTTAGAAAAAAAATTACAAAACCTAACCTAAGTGACGCACTGGGTGCATTGCATGAAACGTGTTAATGAACCCATTCAATTTCTTGTCTTAGAGAGCCAGTAGAGTAAGCAGAACACCTTGTCATAAGGTGGGCCCTCATGCACATCAGTTTTGTCACATCATCATTGAGGGGCACTGAAAGTCTTGGAAATTCAACGGTCTCAGAGTCCCAAAATCAATCCAGAGATAAAATTGTAACGTCTCAGCTGGAATGTAACCTTTTTAGCACAAAATTCAAGGGTTAATTTCTCATATGCCTTCGGAAAACAGTAGTTGTTGGATTTGTACCTCCAGAAATTCAAGGGAATGAATGAACAAAGATGAAACATGATAAAATACGAAAGAGGGTATTGAGCCAATATTCTTGGTCTGAAAATGAAATTAATGGTCTAAATGATGATGCAGAAATATTTGAATTTTGTCTTCGAGCTTTGGAACTTCTTTTCTTACCTAATTTAGCGTCTGCAAATCACGAAAGCGCTAGAATTTGGACTTATTTAACTTTACCTGTATGTATTATAAGATTTTAAGCAATTTATACTCACAAGAGATTCCTCTTATCCCCTATATGAAATAAATTTTTCAAATTAAAATTTAATGAATTAAATTTGTAAATTTGTGTGTAAAAAGTGCATAATTTTCCACTTTCTTCAGTTGATAGACATGTACATATGTTCACGAAATTTTGTGAGGCAGTCTGTGTTTGCAGCGAACTTACAATTCTTTCCAAACTTTATGCCACCAGTAAAATTACTGAACTGTTACCGGTTTGAAGAAAGTGCCTCGCTCTTATGAATGGATAGAACAATTGATGTTCATTCTCATGTACACAACGTGCCATTGCAAATCCCAGGGTGACAGGATAAGATAGAAGTAAAGGATATTTCTCTATGGGTGTACTGTGCCGTCTGAACGGCTATTAAATTCAATAATGATATCCAAGCTTTGCACACCACAAGTCTCCGGAAATATTCTCCTTCATGTGACAAAAATAGATTCCAGTGTAGCTGCTACATTAGCGTTGGTCTAGCATCAAGCGGTTGCTCATAACCTGGCCAAAATGCTACAGCTTATTCCCAGATCATTAACTCGACTCGGGCTTAGCCTCAACGTCAACACAGTAAAGGGACATTAGCCACAAGATCAATAGACTCTTTACTATTAATAGAGACCATGCAGTCTTTGGGTGTAGTACACACGTAAGAGCGCAAGAATGTTTTTTGATGTAAAAAGCAGCTGCTCTCGGAAACAAACTTACAAAACTGAGCTATGCTCGGTACTCATTGTTTTTAAAAGTTAGGGTACTGAATTCTGAACGTCAGTACAAATGATTCTTTGCCTCAGCACAACCAAACTGATGCTAAAGTGTTTGGAATACTAGAACTTCGTTACTCAAGCCAGTCATGTGCTCTGGAGCCGCAAGCAAACTCTGCCTTTCTCCGCAAGATTTTTGAGTCCTCGCCTTCTAGTAGTCTGCTTCTTTCCTTCCTCGTCCATGATGCTCTCAGAGTACATTTCCTTGCTTTTCACTATTGCATTCAATGCAAGCTTTAACTGTGACTTAACACTTCTGATGTTGCTGGCCATCCAACGCCGAGACGCTTTTCTCGGTGGAGCTGTGACTTTGTTTCCAATTAGGTTCCCAGTTAACTAATAAGACGTCAGCTACTATATTAACAAAGCAAGATTTACTACAAAATAAGATTACAATCTCTCGTAATGCACTAGAGCTTAGAACAGGACTAGAGTATTTCTTACAGTAAACCTAAATAAACTCCCGTTGTATAAAAAATACGCTTCCCTGGTAGGTGTCGTTAATAAAAGGTGAAAAAATAGATTCTTACTTTATCTCTCATGTACTATGAATTGCTGGGATCTCGTGTTATCTCAATGAATAAAAACGCTTTTGAGATGAATGGATGAAACACTCACATACTAATGCCGTGTAGATAAATATCCATGTCCATCGCTCGTGAGTGCGCAGTTTACAGCGTGAGCCAAGTTTTCATATTAAAAATAATATTGGGTACATTTCACGTACCACTATTGCAATCCAAATATTGTATGCATCCAAATGAGACTGTTAAGTGCCAAATGGAATTTTTGAAAATTGCTACGCATTTATAAACAAGTGCTAGCATCAATGTGATCCTTCAACAATTTGGGCGTGGGTTGGAATGGCATTTATGTTCCCATAAATAATTTCTGGTCACGAACAGGAAGCTCTATTATTTAACTAGTGTGACTCTGCATTCGTTTTACGCTTTGGTCCTCAAATTCTCTTTATTGATATAAATTTTCCATACATTTTTTTATTAGTTTCCGTCATTTGTTAAGAGCATTTTTCACTACACTATGTTTAAATACGGTAAGTTGTACTTCATGACATATGTGCTTTAGCATTGCGTGTAGTATTGTACAGTATTTATACGTGTCGTTAAACATGTGCACAGCGATGACAATTTTATGATATGAACTCGAGTTCAAATGTTCACCCGTTCAATTCACTTCATACAGTAAAATAAATGTGTCGTTTTCTAAAGCGCGGCGTGTTATGCTTCTTTTAAAGCAAATAATGTTTACGCTGCATTGCATTTTATTGCTATGACCTGAGCGTATCAGTATTGAACTAAGTTGCAAGGTATTTTATTATGTTTCACGCTATTGTGTTAGATTCATTGCGATTGCGTCAATGCAGTTCAGAAGAGTCCTGTATTAAGTTAAACTGTCTTGTGTTTGTGTTGCGCTGCATGCCACGAATTTAAATCGTGCTTTCATTTCTACTTGCTATTGTTTGGCGATTGAAAAATAGTGATGCCCGTATTGTAGAAAATTGTTCCGCTTTTTTGTGTATTGTCAGTAAGCAATTTGGGTGGATATAAAGCGCTAGTTTGCCTATGATACCAAATGCAATATCTTACCATAATAAAAAACTTCAACTCCGTGCCTTTCGAGTAATGCAAAGAAAGCTGTTCTTATTCCTGCAAAAAAGTGTAAAAATATTCATTATTCAGTCCTAAAGATTTGCTACCTCTTGGACAAAAAGTGTCTCATATGACTTTTTTGCGCATTTACATTCGTTCCATATGCAAGGGGTCAATGTCACCCATGATTGCTAGAAATTTCCATTTTTTTTATCGGGAGAAATAAAATTGATCGCAAACACAAAAACATTTAGTGTTGAGCGGCATACAGTTAGCAGGGTGAGCGGAATTACCATCCTGAACTGATTTCAGAATCTGCATTCAATTGGGTGAAACAAGTCTCATTGAATTTCAAATTTATGTCAAGTCTTCTCGACAGCTACAAAAGTGAATCACCATTTAATGCAATCTGTCGACGTCAAACAGACATCACTAAATGAAACTAAATGTATCTTAGGTACACATGGAAGACTTTAGATATCAATTTGGGGCTATTGATTTCTAACGCAAGTGTGCTACAAATACAATCGTAAAACCAGAGAGTAAAATTCATCCTAGGGCAGATTGCCTTGGGTCTGCAAGGTTCTTGGAGAATTCCCCCGTAAAGTCGCCTGTAAAGAATTTTTTCGCAACTGATTGCCTTTGGCCAATTTTCACGTGCCGCTGAGGTACGCCTGATGAACCCAAGCTTTCATTCTCTCTAGTAGTGTTAGAATGGAGCTCAATGAACTTGTGTAGGAGTTTAAAATGCTCTTAGGCATGGGATTCAGTTCACTAACAAAGGTAGAAAAAGGATGTCCGTTTTGATTTTTGCAACTCATTTTCTACATTCTTCGCACTAAAATGCTTCAATATGTTTCACCAAGCCAGTAAAGAAACTTGTAACAGAAAAAATGTGTAAGTTTCTAAGTAATTTTACCGTTTTCAGGTTTGAGACCAGTTTCACACTATAAAAAAGGATTTTACTCAAACGCCTGAGAGATATTCTAATTTTATTTCAGTGCATTAGGGAAAAGGAAGGACATTCTTGCACAGAAAAGAATGCGAAATCTAGGAGACAATAATGCCTGGAATCGGGATTGAGAAAAACTTGTTCAATGTACTACAGAAAATCATCAGGTCCAAGAGAAATTAGCTACCCTACGATTTAGACTCCCTTTTTGGCTGCAACATTAACAAAAATTCGTGATCTCTCTCTGTAGCATGTCATACTATTCATGATTGCTACACACTGTGATTGACTTTTTAATCGTAGTATTTTTAAATACATGAAATTTTAACATGCAAGACTTCATGTCAACTGTAAGTTAACATGTAGTCAGGCCACATGGCAATCTTCCTCGCGGCAAAGAACACAAGTCTAATTTCAGGAGAGCCAGACACTAATAAATTGTTCTCTGAGGTCCGAAGTTGCTGATTGACTGGTAATGTTCAGTGAACTAGTTGTTGTTGAGGCTGAAACCAGAGGAAGTTCATCAACAACTTGAAAGTAAATGAACTGACAAGAATATGAAATGGAAATCTGAAAAATTTTCAGACACTGATCATGGAACTACAGCACCAGTTCGTCAAAATACGGATTAAATTTTAATTTTTTAAATAATATAGATAATGAACATTTTAAGATAAACGTGTGCACATCATTTGAATTCACCACGTTAACAAAGATAACCACTTTGATTATAGAAGTTGGGATTTTTGGTAAACTATACATTTCGTTCAAAAATTTTGAATCGTTATTAAGGACAGGCATCCATATCCTGAAGTCGGTGTTCCACACAGGAACTGGTATTATCCTCTTATATCTGGAAGAACATGCAACCCGAGCATGAACACGAAAGCTTCTGCTGCAACATTCCCTTGTTCTTTCTATAACCTCATTTTTAAATTGAATTTAACCATGAAACGGAGTTCGTAATATCGACTTTGTTCTTTTATACGCGACATGTTTAAGTTTCTCGGGCTAAAATACAATGCTGAAATCAAAATTATTTCAATTTTTTTATTTATTCAAATTTTTTTATTAAAAAATATTATTTGTTTAACGCGTGTGTGAATGTTGAAATGAAGTATGTGGGCTTAAATTAATGTTCCACATTTAAGTAATGTGTCTGTCGCTCCTGTGATAAGAGATGAAATAGATTGTTAATTCTGGACATAGTAAGGCCAACTAACAACTTGAATTGTTTAGCATACTTAAATACATAATGAAGCTAATAAAATTATGAAACTAGATGTCAAACACTGTGAGAGATAGCAACAATAACAGGTAGTAAATAATTATAAACAAGATGAAACGGATTCGCAATATTTTTACCATTCATCGGAATTGTTGTTTTTTGAACGCAGGTGCGTTTCAAATCAGGATTTTGTTGACTACAAATTATCGTTATTAAAACATGAAATATTATGATAGGTTGAAATATCTAAGCACCGCACTGTTTTCACACGCACCAAAAAGGAAAATTTAGCTGCTAAATACTTCAACAATTCATAATATAGCAAAGAAAAATGACGCATTTGCTAGAAAAACTTGCGCGACGTATTCAAGGTACTGTAGATTACCCCCAGGTCAACATATATAATCTACGTACACATGCATGCTGTGCACGCCTGGGATTTTCCCCCTAGATATGGAGTTAAACATTCAGATTAAAGTGGAATATTGGAGAGAAAAGAACTTACAAGAGTTTTGTGATCGTCTTTACCGCAGATTAATGCTGTGTCAGCCGTAGATTACAATGCATCAAGCATGAGAAGGCAGGTAAGACAGGCGAGAAAGCAAGTTTTTGTCTGTCTGAACAAGACCGTAATGTTTTATCTCCATCATAATTAAGACGCACATATTTGCAAAATTGTACACAGAAGCGTGTTTTTTTATGAATAAATATCACCTAAGGCTGATCAGCGCCGAGTGACAGAGACATGCCTGATTAAACTGTCATATAGTGAACGACGGTGTGCGCGCGAGGGAATCTGCCTCACTTGTTGCATGACAGCACATTTGCACTATTATACTCGTTGAAAATTTGAATATTTATGCGTATGTTTTGCATCGTTCAACTTGCATGTTCTCATTTTCAGGTCATACTATACCTACATGCCCAAGAATATTCAGAAATGTTTTATCAGTCGCTAAGCATGGGGGTTTATCAGCATGGAATTGTCCATGTTGTTCTCAAAAGCCCTAACCTCAGCTAAAGTCCCCTACGACTACTAATGGGGCGCTTACAGTTGATACAAAATTGGTTAACACCTTTTTTTACAAGCTTAACCGATTTCCTTAACATTTAAATGTTGTTGTGGTGATCCTTTAAAGTCGAGTTTAAATTGAATTTCTCCCGACTGTTGAGAAACTGATTCCCTTTCCTCGTCATTCAGGTTTGAGCTGTGGCAACTTTCCGCCAAGCATTTCATAAAAATTCATTAAAGCATCAGTCTCCTTATTCGGCAGCCCCTCAATTTCGACAAATTTCATTGGCTTCATTTGTCACAGACGTCCAGCCTTCAGTGGGGAGAAGCTATCACCGTCCTCAGGTCTCAGCAGGCGGTCTCCCACAGCAACTTTAGGAACCCACTAGTCTCGCTATTTTAAAAGTCGCTGAGTCTGGCCGTGAAATTACGTTAACTTTTTCACGGATAAATATTGAAGGCTTATACTGGTTAAAATATAAATATTGTCACTAGAGCATTTTTTTATTGTTGGGAAAAATCTGCAATACCGATATTAAGTAGTTAGTTGAACCAGTGTTTACTTATTCGTGTGTAACTTGTTAATGGAAAATACCACAAAGAGGAATGACCGACTCTCACTGTTTATTGTTAAAAACTCCGTACGTTTTGGGCAGAAATTTATTCAAAAAATGGTAAAAGAATTTGTACTTACACAAAATTCTTTCTTTTGGTCATTTTATCTCCTCAAAGTTGACACGGTAGTTTTTATAAAATTGAGGTGCTAGTCACAGAATTAGATCCTGGTTATGCTTTCTAAAGAAATTGAGCACGAAGGTTACTAAAAAATTACGATATACAATGAGTCAAGTTTACTAATTTTTACTGCTGTTTGTACTCTGCAATGCATGGGTAATCTTCAGTTATCATACTCGTCATCTTTCTTCAAACTCTTGATCTTTTTTAGAGTTCTTGAAAAACGGAAAGTATCGCTTTACGGTTTATTCGAATTCCGTGTCTCTATTATAATATCTTCATTTCTGCATAAGCTGTTGATCATTTCAATATCTTTTTTATTTTTTTTTTATCCCTGGAGCGCTGAAGATGACCTCGTCGACTGAATTAGCCTTGGGCTAACTACAGGGTGTCTCAAAAAAATGTACTCACCCTTTAACCGTTACTAACATGCTGTCTTCTTTGTGTTGCAGGTGTGAGGTTCGAACTTTTGCGAACATGATTAAATGTGATTAAAGAATCATGTTCGCAAAGGTTCGAACCTCATACCTGCAACACAAAGAAGACAGCATGTTAGCAACGGTTAAAGGGTGAGTACATTTTTTTTGAGACACCCTGTATACCAATATTCAGTGCTCCAGGGTTAATTGGCATTTTAGTAGAAAAATTATGTTGTCATGGGCATTGATCAACTTTACTTTTCCAACAAATAGTCAGCCCGTGAACAATCCATTTTTGTGGTATACATGGTTTTCAAAAAATTACTCGTTAGTTTTGAGACACCAATGAATCCCGTCATTGAAAACTATTATTATGGCAGCTCAGAGGCAGCAGCAGTTCTGCTAAAAGCTGCGTCACAATATCTTTCTGGATGTAGATTTTTGTCACATTTTCAAGTTTCAGATTGTACTGTGAGACCTTGTTTTAAAGTTGCAATATATTTGAACATGACCCAATACAAGCATTCACAACGATCATTCATTTACGATTATTTACTGAAACCTTCGTAAAGAATACGAAACAACTTCGCTGAATTTTGCTCTCAGCAACTGCACAAGCAGCACAAATTTGTGACGATAATTGCAATCGAAATGAGGTAATCGTTCATCTGGACTTGGGGCGTTCGCAAGCAGAACAAGCAATTCAGTATCAGATTCAAGCTTTCAGCTGGGAAATGCATCCCGGTCCGCCCTACTCTCGGGTTATTGCTGCGTGTAACTTCCTCTTTTTTTTCCTGTCCGGACAATTATCTCTGCGAAAAAATCATGCATTGTTGGAACCAGCACAAAAAATGTGAAACTCTTGTTTGACTCGAAAAACAAATTTTATTGAAGAAGAATCAGTATATTAATGGATAAGGACTGTAATTTCAAACAAAGGTAGAGATCAAATATTTCAATTCATAAAGTGTTTAAATAAATATTATTATTAAATTTTAAACTATGGGCAGAAGTTATATTTCGACAGGATATAATAAAAAGATGCATCTCTGTAATAACGCTGAGTGGAGCTAGCAAAATTTAAATCTGAGTGAAGCATTTGCATGGGCTACAGAATATGATTAACAGCTTCTTTTCTTGTAGGATCTCGTTAGAAGTTGGAGAGTCAAAACTCATTACTTCACTTAATTGCGTCTAAATTCCAGTTAAAATTAATGTGCTGGAATATTATGAGAGTTTTGATTCATTGTAAACTGGTTTCTGAAAAGCATTATGTTTCAGAAAGTTGTCGCATTCTGAGAGACCCAAGATAATTACAATTTCAACTTTCACCACTAGCTGGGATTATGATTATCATTTAGTTATAATCGCATCCGCAATGTTCAACACGTCATTTTAATTTGACTATAAAGGAGCCTATGAACAAAACAGTCTATACAATTCTAAGCACTTGTGTTTTTACGTTATTTCAGTAGTGAAATTCACCTTATGCAAGAAGAACAATCTTTGGCCTCCCCACTTTAAACCATTGTTTTTAGGTAGATTCAGTCATTGCTTGAACATTCATTATAAATCTCTATAATTTCATCTATGTGTGCTGTAATTTAGTGAATATATGGCAGCTATATTCAATTTTACCTGAATTGCGAGGCATAAATCAGGTCATCCCCTCATTTTTTGTCTATATTTAATTTAATTCTTAGATGAACTATCCCAAAGTGAGCGTTTGACTGAGAGTTAAACACTTTTACATTTACTTTGTTGCGTTAGTATGCATATGCTACATACTCAATATAATGGTCTACAGAAATCACCTGCTAATGATGAAAGTGTTCCTAATTTTTGTCATGAAGCCATTATTTGTGCGTTGTGAGGACTTTGTCACCCTCCTTAACAATCATGAATTTCTGTTAGAAGATACAGGCAAAGCGAAACTGCTGTGCCACGATTTTAATAAGAAATAAGCCCTAATGGGTAATGATAATTGTTTTAGTTTATCAGTCGAACAACGATTGTTTGGAAGTATAGAAGTGTGCGTGGTTTACCTAGAAAGCATTTTCAAATGCCCAGAAATACTAGCTGGTTTTTCACTATGCTACTTATTGTATCGCTGCTAAAACAATTACTTTTTGTAAATAAATTTAATTGCAACTTCCTAGCATTAATATTTGTTATTTGATATTCCAACTAAAAGTATTAGTTACTTTTCTACACTGGCATGACTAGATACAAAATACTGTATAATGTTTGTATATGAATATTATAATAGTTACATTCGCATACAAAATATTCATAGGGTGTAATTTCTCGTACAATGTACTTGCAATAGTATGTTTGAAAATTAATGTTCCAGGATATGAATATAACTAAAAATATAACTAAAATTATAACTATAACTTGAATATGGCACTAAAGAAGACTATGGATAGGAGACTATGTTATTCAGTGTCATAAGCCATGATTATCATGTATGCAACATCAGTTTCATTGAAAAAAAATCTGCGTCCGTGATAGCACTAAATATTGAAGATTATTTTCAACAAGGAAGACGCATGAGGGCATTACATCAATTTTGCTCACAGCAAAACCTCCCTGATCCTCGAAACTGTCGGCGGCATATGGATGGGGCATCAGGCTCTGGCGCCCAGACGACCGTATCCCTTATGGAGACTTATCTTGCAAAAGAGCTCCTATTTTGCAGTAAAATATCGGTAAACACATGTTGCAAGTGCAGGGTGCGGCAACATAACTTCCTTTTTCCATAACTTCTTGAGAGGCAAAAAAGGACGTTATGTTGCTGCACTCTGTACCAAAAATCTGGAACGTTTTGTGCTTCAGATAAAGCCAGCGATGCTGAAGTTTTTTTTGTAATTTAGCACATTATTTTCATTGCCCAAATGCGTAGGATAGAGTGATGCTTCCTAAACACGGTGAAGAAAACCTAAATAGAAAACTTTGAGGTTGTGAGCCGTGTGTCTAAAATAAAATATGATTGTTGAAGTACATACCTGGTGGGAATGAATCAAATTGGTCAAGTACAAGAAAGACTTCTAAAACATAACAGGGGACAAATATTTTTATATGTTACGTTTTATATGTAATTTGCAGATTAATCAACTTGAGGAACAGAACTGAAACTTTGCTGTCATTTTTTGGGCACTTCTCATTTTATGGATTAGATTTTGTTCTTATTTCTTGAGAGTTTTAATGAATATAGAATCAGATCGTATTCATTTTATCTGACGTCTGCTGAAAGAGCTTCGCTCCAAATTCCCTTCGTTAAGATATTACTAGAACTGTAGAAGCTTGCACGGAAGATCATGATAGATCTGACGAGACTAAAAAATTTTTCATTTTAAAGAAGTCGTCGAATTTCGAAAAAACTTTTCCCCGATTTACAAGCCACAGCATCCGACTTCTTACACCAGTGCTTAAACAAAAATTGAGATAGAGATATGAATATGAAATAGGAATGAAAAGACCTGTGGGTTTTCAATGCAAATACAGGGTGTCTCAAAAAAAATGTACTCACCCTTTAACCGTTGCTAACATGCTGTCTTCTTTGTGTTGCAGGTGTGAGGTTCGAACCTTTGCGAACACGATTAAATGTGATTAAAGAATCATGTTCGCAAAGGTTCGAACCTCACACCTGCAACACAAAGAAGACAGCATGTTAGCAACGGTTAAAGGGTCAGTACATTTTTTTCAGACACCCTGTAGTTCAATCAACTACATCAGTATATTGAACTTCAGGCCTTTAAGTACTATCAAAAGCATCACAGTAGTCACTGCTTCAATATCTCATAGGCTAGCATGGATGTCGATATCGTTGTTGGAATCAACAAAGACCTTAATTTCCGGGAAAAGTTCAACTTTAAAAAAACTGTTGTACCGCTCTAGGTGATTGTCCTTCAATGTCCTTCAGAGACTGTAACATGTAATTTTACTCACCAAAAAAAATTGATCAAAAATCACGATGCAGTAGTCAGTCATTTTTATAATGAACGTTTCATCAAGTGAACAGAGTCATAAAAACTATGAATATTCTGGTTTCTGAATATTCAAAGTCAAAATAAAATTCGGAATGTCCACGGTCGGGGTCATAATTTCAGGGGTATAAATGCAAATGTGACTCCTGAAATTGTGTCGTTGAAATTGAAATGGCAGCAAAGTATTACAGATAAACTTTTACTGACACCTCTCTCTTTGAGATCAGTTATGCGTTATACTTTATACCTCGGCTGAGCTGAGCAGAATGCTGATAAGAGCAATATTGTCTGAAATGGTCGCCCAAATATTGTTGGTTCGCAATGTCCAGGTTTGCAATGTTTACTAGGACGAGAATTGGAACCTGGTGCAGGCTACAAGCCGCATTGTATCGGTTACGAGTCATACGAGCGGAACTGGTATCTCTATTCTTAATCGGATGCTTGGAGAAATCCATTCAACTGTTCAACCTACGGCTCGTAGCGTTGTTTATGTTCGTTCCGTTTCGATATGGTATCCCAGTCCCGGAAAAGAAGGGTTACATATTATTCACAAAATCTCGGATTAAATAGTTTCCTTAGATCCTATACCATTTGAAATATTTTGTAATGAAATAGTGAATGAAGTAAGCTTCCAGCGAAGCTTAGCAGATCGGTCATTAAAACTAACACCATGTTGCTTAAATTGAATTGCTATTATGCATTAAGATAGACTAAAAATATCATGAATGATGACGATTTATAACCTTCTTAACATAAACTGCAAACATTAACCATCATATTTTTAAAACTTAAGTTACTGCTCATACCAAATTTAATATCATTGATTTGTGATATTTCTGTGTTCTACCTGATATCGTAGGAGGATCATGACCGAATATGAGTCTGGGGATCCACAAGAGCTCCAAAACTTGGCTCCATTCAAGTGCCTTGGCCAGTTTTGTGTCAGAGATTCAGCTAACTTTTTACTGCAGAGTATGGTAGCTCTCACGTCGTAGTTGGCTTTCTTTTTTGTAACCCATACTTTTCCGAGTTGTAGACGAAAGTCAGAGACTAATCTCAGTCAGAGGTACCGCGAAAATTTCTGGCCGAAAAGTATTCGTCACTTTGTTCGTTCTCTAGTGTTCACTTTTGCACTCTCTGTACACATACTTCTTTTTAGGCGATTTCTCACTATATTTATCAATATATTAATCCATACATCAGAAGTTTGTTTGATTTTTGCCTCTTACCCAAGACCAATAGCTACGAAATGCCCCTCGTCCATTTGTTTCTTTACCATACTGCTGTTTTCTTCATATTATGCTTACAAATTTATTTCACTTCAACAAGTTAATTTTCTATATAATGTCATTTCTCCCTTTCACACATCCGTTACCCAAATTAGCATTTTCAATATTCCCTACGATTTACGTTCTATACCTATCGCACTCCCAATTACCCTCTAACATTTTATTCGCTCCATACTAAACACACTCCTAATTACCGTAAACGTTTTCCACACTCCCTACAACCCGCACTCTACATATACCTCTTACACTTTCAACTATCCAGTCCCTACTACCTACATTCTCCATGTATCTTTCACGCTCCCAATTACCCTCATCAACATTTTCCACACTCCCTACAACCCACACTCTTCATATATCTTTTACGCTTTGAATAATCCAGTCCCTACCAAATACCTACATTCTCCATGCATTTATCACACTCCAAATTACCCAGGACCACATTTTATACACTCCCTTCTACCCACATTCCATACTTCTCGCATTCCCAATTACCCTCGTTCCCTATTCACGCACGCCGGGTTCATCGGTCAGGTTTACGAGGCGGCGGCTCGTGTGTTTTGACCTCGCATTTTTGATGAGCTCTTCAGGGTACTCTAGGCGACCCCGTAAAAGTGAAGCACGTTCTTCCTGCGATGCTTT
>VCRD01002284.1:6949-34947 GCA_006783055.1 Trinorchestia longiramus | reverse complement strand
ACTAATTAAAAACATAAATCCTTATTATTCGCAGCAAAAATGACAATTTCAATTTTTTCGTCCAGTTCATTTTTTTTTGAGCTATAACATACATATACTGAAGTTTTTATCACATTTCTAACAAACACTTTTCACTCTATTGACTGTATCGTCTTTCGTTTGAGCTATTTTTAACACGTTGACTCCGATTGCCTGATTGGTGTAAAACTTCATTTTGTACGCATAGTCACTAGAAGGATCTGAAAAAATTACAGAACCTAACCTAAGTGGTACGTATGTGTACCACTGAGGTTAGGTTCTGTAATTTTTTTCAGATCCTTCTAGTGACTATGCTTACAAAGTGAAGTTTTACACCAATCAGGCAATCGGAGGCAACGTGTTAACTGAGGCGACAAATCTGTTTAATAAACGGAATATTATCAGTTAAATTTTTCTCCCAATACCAAGGCATTTAAAATACTGTAGTACCATATTTTACTAATAAACTGAAGTGAAATGCATGTTTTTCCTTCTTTCGCTGAACCACTCGCGGTAACTCTCCTCAGAATCGCCCCCTGCATTTTTTCCTTAAACACCAGATCTAATATTCCCTTATGAATCCGCGCCTTTATGATTTTTTTTACTGAATTGGGAGCTTCACACGCTGCACTTGTGCCTGCTGCTCTTAAAACAAAGCCGAGAGCTCATCGCTCTGCTACCAAACGGCACTCTGTGGAGTAAAATTGCCAATTAAGTTGATCATAACGGTTAATTCATCTAGAATGAAATGGGGTGAGGTATAGTATGGGGAAGATGAGAGCACGATCTAATGTACGTCAATTTATACGTGTTTTCTCATTCAAGTTTAGGGCAGTGAGAAGTTATGAAATGTTTAGGATGGTTTTCCAGCTTATCTGTGCAAATTTATATATACATATGTGCATGACGGAAAGATTGTATTCGTGCAATCAGGAATTTAATGAATTATTTTTTGCCCGATGGAAACGAAATTGTAGGCTCAAATCGTCCATTTTTACTACTTATGTCCTATCTTGTTAACCGATTTTTCACGTGTGCTTTTGAAAACACTTTCAGGAAGGGAAATAAACCTATCAAATATTTCAAACATTAACAAAATATTAATTTAGTTCATTCAAATTTTTGTGCAAAAAGATTCCTACTAATAATGAAGTCATCTATTTTAGGCAAAGCATATCTCAAAGAAGTTACACGAGTCGGCATAAAAATTTGTCAATGTGATTTTTCTTTCTCTCTCCTTTCTTCCCTCTGCCGGTATCATTTTGTTCTTGGTTACAGTTGTGATCGTTGTATGCATAACTCAGCTAGTGTAATATGCAAAGAAAAAACTAAACACACGGGCTGCAGGGATGGGCTTTTTTAGGTAGCCGTAAAGTTGATTTTTCGCAAAGGAAGTTTTATCGGAATGAAAATTTCAAAGTTTTCGTCGCCAAGATATGCTGTTCTTCAAAGCCCGAAGTAAATTCGAACCACGTCTCTCTCTTAGCGACTGAAACTGGTACTAAATTTAAACCTGTTCCAGAACTAAGATGGCTTATTTCTTAAGTGATATTTCAAATTTCATGTAGGAATACCTTGAATGTGTACAATAGAACGAAGGCACAGCCACGATGTCCTGCAACAGACTCAATACTTCAGCGTCCTAGACATTGAAGTGTGACGGACTCAGCCTGTTACTAAACAGAGACTGAAGAGCTGTGAGATGTTAACAGAAATGTATCGGACGAACGCTTCAAGTTTCCTTACAAGAGAAGCAGTAAACTCATTAATAGAGAAAGAATTAACTCGGAAATAGAAGTGCAACAAATTGGAGAACAATTTGAGCTAACTTGCAAAATAATGTATTCAACACAAGTTTGGTGTGCATTCAAAGCACTGCGTTTCTGTATATGTGCGGTGAATTTCAGGACAACGTGTGGAGCTAAGAAGCTCTTGCGTATGTCGCTGACAGTGGCGTGGATCCAAAATGTGATAACATTAAGAGAATGGTAATCAGTGAACTCCTTGTGACATAACCAGTTCATGCAATAACTGTGCTAGACTCAAAAGACTAGAGAAGACGGCAAGTCGAAGAAATCCTGTTTTAAACACAGCATTCGTTCTCTTCTTTTGAGTCTGCACAGGCCTCGTAAAGTTGATTGTTGCAAGACTTGTTTGTGAGCTTCACAAGCAAGAACGAAACGCAGTAAAATGCACGAGCTTGTTTTCACAGGGCTCGCCTTTTTAGAAACAATTGGCTTCTGTTATCGTATTTAATATTTGAAAGTCAGGAGCAAACATGTCGACGATAGATTGATATTTGTAGATAGGTATTACATTGGTAAATATGAATGTGTAGATTAGAAATATGGGAATAGAGAAAACGACTGAGAGAACAATAATTATCAAATCAAATTTCATTCCTTCAACAGTTAACGAGTCTTTTTAAGTATCACTACCTCTAGGATTGTCTGGACGTCATTTCACTCTGATTTCTAACTTGAACTCAGCACTGGTTAGGCGTGTCAGTAACGAAAAAACAAATAACTTTTCCTGGGTTAGAATTCACCCTGCATTGAAAAATATACCCTCACTGACCGAAAAATACCGTTGTGCATCACACTGTTAAATTATTTGCACACGAATATCGTGCAATGGTACGCATTTAAGTTATGTTGGAAAGCAATGCATTCCATCAGCTGAATTTGATTGCGGTATTGAAAATGAAAGCACTAGTTGCTAAGTGTAACATTATGTAGATAAAGCGGACGTACAGCATAACAATCCATTTCAGCCTCTTCAGCTTAAAGCTATTCGTAATTTCCTTTGTATCAGAGACTGCTTGAATAATTTCAGCTGTAAATAATGACTAAAACTCTTGAGCCACAAACTTCTTCAATAAAGTTTCAGTGAAATTTCGAGCAAGCCATCTTTCTGAGTCTAAAGTTTGTGTACAGCTGAGGAGAGCACGATTCATTTCCATTGTAGAGTCGTTGCATACTTCAAAACTTAGGCCTTACCCGCCATTTGAATGTGGCACTTCGTATACATGCAGAAATTCTCCCATCGAAAACTTGTGTGACATTTGGGCTGGGTTGTGTATGCAAATGGATTCCTACTGGGTTTTCCGTGTGGTCTGAATGCAAGCGTAAAGAACTCAATATTTAAATTGAATTTTGCATAATAAACTTACTCAAATATTCAGTTACGGTTGCTATAACATTATTTATTTTGTGTCGAGCATTTTTACCAAAGCGATACTTTTGGTTTGCGGAAGTAGATTTACTTACGGAAAGTAAGCAACTTTTGTCTAAGTTATTAGTCACAATCACTCACTTATAGAATACAGTTCAAATTGTCCCAATCTCTGAAGTTTAAAGACCTTGAAACAAGATACATGATATCAGTGGTTTGGCTCTCCAAGACATGCGATCGTCTGTGAGCGAATTCATTCTCGTGGCACAAGAAATAAGGTTTCTTTATTGCACCATCGCTCGTAGTAAAAAGAATTGAAATAGAAGGGAGTTGCGTTGTCCTCACTCAAGAAACTCGAACAAAACGAAATCTGATTGAAGGCAATTGGCAGTTGCGCGGAGAGACAAGAAATCCCCAACTCATTTCGTGACAGATTCGACTGGGATTGTTGGAGGGCATGCAAGAGTAAGACCGAGTAAAATACACAAGCATATCAGCGGGAAATGACAGTTCTTAAATAGTTTGTCACACTTAAAATTAAAAGTGAATGCTTCAGTATACATAGTTCTATTAAAACTTTGATTTTAGATTACAGAATTAGAATATTCCCTACAAACACTCTAAAAAGTGTTTCTGGGAACAAGCTTCGTGAAAACCTTTTGTTTCTTATGCCATGAGTCAACGTTTGCACATAGTTACCGAAAAATATATTTATCTTGACTCTGCTTGGTTGTCAGAAATGAAAAACCTGTAATTACTGCTTAGACTGTTATCTTAGCGGCAAGAAGTCATGAGATCTGGGCACGTTGCTTACAATTGTGGCAGAGACGAAGACAAAGCGTACGCTGGAGATGAGCTTCAGATTCTTTGTTGGCTCTTAAAATTCTGAGGGAAGAAGGAAAACAAACACATAAAAAATAGAAACTGGAGCTGCAGTTTTCACAATCTTAAAAAAGAACGAACTCATGGAGAAAAAGAGGTTCTTGGAGCTCCTCAGTATCGTGTCACTGGGCATTGAGCCTCGTAGTATTTCTCTTTGCTGGAGGGACAGAAAACAGTAAGTGTCTGTATTTATCACTGACGCGAAGAATTCAATAAACTCGGACATTGTCTTTCAAAATCAGTAAAGTTACCTTATGTTAGGATATTTTATTTCTTACAAATTCCTAGGCTTCGCAGTACTTCAGCTGCCGAGGTCTAGAGGTTGCATCATAAGAGCATCTGGACTCCGTGTATAATGAGTAAAACTCTTCGACTCATGCCATAGTGCTTGCTGTGTTGGCAGATATTCATCAAGAGTACTTTGAATAATGGAAATTTAGAATTCTTCATTCACCCTAATGGATCATCCATTAGGGTAAATGAAGAATACTAAATTGCCATTATTCAAGGTAATGCAAAACTAAGTAATAATTAACACATACATTATATGTGCATCCTTTTCTGGATAAGGAAGCATCTTATCCAGATGCTCCGTATCCAAACGTATTTTAGCCGAGAGCTGGACTGAGCAAGTAACGGCTTCGTTAGTGTGGACAGTAATTGACTGCTCTCTATGGAAATCAAGCACAAGCATGATTCATTTAAGGCTCCAGGTGCGGCTCTTGATTGCCTGCGCATGTTCAGGGTGTCTGAGCGAGTTACTAGGAGCGTACAGCGGACAAAGGAATTCAAACAATATTGGAAGACTGTTTTTAGAATTTTTTACGAGGACGTGACTCTCCATCTCCAATATGGGAAACATTTTCTCGGCCCTTAAAATTTATTCCATTTTTGTGTTCATATGTATAGGTATAGACCAGGGGTAGATAACTTAAATGACAATTTTGAACCAGTGCTGACAGTATAACTGGTGAAGTAGGAGTACAGTTCTGCAAATAGTGACCTATTAAATCCCTTTAAATTGATCAGAACTTCTGATTCAGCGGGAAATGATCGCCCAAGCAACATTTCTGAGTCTAAAGTTTTTTTACCGCTGAGGAGAGCACGATTCATTTTCATTTGAATGTGGCACTAAAAACAACAAAACAACAATGCAACAATGCAGAAGGCCCCCATTAAGGTGAAAAGCGAAGCCTATTATTCCAAGGTGTACAGCTCTCGGTGACTTGAACTATCGTACTGGAGCGCATGCACTGCTTTCAGATATAAGTGTGTGGCTGACCATATGTCAAACTGTGAAGCCTCCTCACGGAAAAGGAAATGAGAGAAGTTAATATTGATACTAATAAGCCGTTTTCATTTTGAAGTAAAACCACATTTATATCTTAATTGGCATTATTTTTCATTTGCCTTCCCCAGAAGTGACACTTATCTTTCAGGACACTCCCTGTCCACAATAAGCCTGGAAGCCTCGTCCTCATTTCCGTAATCCTAGTTTTTAGGTCCGCGTAATCGAATTTTGGCAACTCAGAATCAAAAAACAACTAATGAGTGATTTGTCGAATTGTCAAAATGAGAGCGCAATAATCTCCTGAACACCTGAATTCAGTCATCAATATTATTAGAAATTTCCCATGATAATTTTAAAAGAGACTCGATACGAACACTTACACGTACTCGGGCATGATTTTTTGATAAAATTTTGTATAAAATAAATAAATTATTTTTATCACCTATAATGTATATACTTAAGTTCAACCTAAAATTTGAATATTGAATTCCAAGGTTAATCAAATCAAATTGCCTGCATATTTTACTTGTAACAACGCAGTGTCCTGCAATTTATCTGTGGCCGCCTTTTATCAAGCCTTCACCACAAAACGTCGGGTAACTTAGGAATTCAAAATTGAAGTATGGAAACAGAACATTTTTCACAACCGTTTACAAAATGAAATTTCCTCGATTAGTGACTGCGCACAGAAGTTCAAGTCATAAACCTTCAGAACGCATGTTCGAAAGTTGTTCACGGTCTCCAAAACCGGAATGCCCTCGTGTTTTGGCAACATTCTGAAATAAAAACTCAATAAAAGGAAACAAACTTATGAAACTTTGTATAGTACTAGATAGAAGATTCTATTTCTAAAATTCAATTTGCAGGGACCCATACTAATCTTCTTACTATCAGCAAAATCGATTTTTAAGATCATACCTGAAGAATTTTGTGTCATTGCGTGGTACCTAATTCTTTTCGTATGTACGAGTACTGCTTCAAAGGAAGAAAGCACTCGCTTGCTTTGACAAGCGTTCCTAGCCCTGCGTCACTCCGACACTTCCCTATCGACCAGCATTATTGGCGATGGCCTGGTATCATAGCAACAGAACCAATACAGAGCCCAGATGCCCTATTCTGTGCCAACCTAGCAGTCATCCGCGGCCTAGCACCCGTTCGCTATAAACCGTGTTATGTTACACGTTTGATTTATGAAGGACAGCAAAATAAGCTCAAAATTGAGTGGACGATGAGTGAAAGGGAATTGACTGAGTAGAACGTCTGTAAAAACTGGCTTGCTCATGAGCAAGACTATACGTAGTTCTCATAGGCTCGCTTTGGTAGGAAATACTCGAGTTTCACTGGTAATGATATCAATATGTCAGGATGTCTTAATAGAGTGGCAGACTTAGACCAGCACGTTCATAGCGTGATATTTTTTCTAATATCAAGGTTCCAAAAATAACGCAAATGGAAGCCCTATGTTTAGTGATAAGGGGATTTTATATTTTCATTTTACGAGGAGTTAATCTGAACTAAATTGAAGCAGAAAAAATGTGACAAAGATTATGACTCAGACAAGTCTTCCTTACGTGTCCTATGGTTTCTGTTTTAATCTGTTCCCGAACAAAACTTTGTGATGCTAACGAAACTATGACTGGCTGTGTCAAAAACACTTCTTGCATACATTTCGTGTAAAGTGTTCTAACTATCTAAATGTTGTGCATCCTATGCTGCATTATTTATAAATCTGCCTGAAAAGTAACGTCATAAAAATGAATAATTTACTAAGGGTGCTAATTACTCTTGTTGTGTCGTTGTTACTGACTATTTTACTGTGCGCCATCTGCGTTGGCAGCATCCAACTGCTTCGCACACTGTGCAAGAAATTAACCCGCGCACTGAACGCTCAAAGGCCTTACGTCGTTGAGTTTTCTGGTCATGGTGGAGCGAGAAGACTGAGCTACGACAGCAGCAGTGACAGTAGATATGATACCAACTCCCTGGGTGACAGTGCTGACGTCGAAGCTCGGCATCCCCCTCGCAGTGACGACAACACTCTTAATCCCATCTGGACTGATTCTTCTCATCGAGAAAACGATAGGACGAATTGTAACAGAAGCACTGGCAACGATGGATCATCAGCATCTGTGCAAAATGGGAGCGGATGTAGCTCTGGTGGAGGTGGTAATATTGATGGAAGTATTAGCGGCACAAGCGATGGAGGATGTGGTCACAGTGGAAAAGCAATGCAAACAGCATTCAGTAAGCAGTCGCCCAAAGCCAACTGCTCAGAGTTGAACAATGTCCGTGAAAAGAATAATCGAAATACCACAGAAAAACGGTGCGAAATAGCAAAGGAAGACGATTTGACAATGACCAACATCTGGGTAGCTGACGACGGTCACAGTTCGATGCGGCAGTCAAGGTCACTGGGAAGAAAAATCAGAGGAAAGACGATCATGGACACCGGGAGAGAGAATGTTGAGGACATTCGCGCCCTTGTATGTATGTCTACGTGAAAATACTTTTGCCCAGTGATGTTGAGTTTTAATTTTGGTGTATACAGGAAATAAAAAGAATTTATTTCACCACTTCATGCCAAATGTCAAACCTTAAGTAAATGAATGTATCATGATTTTAGTTTGAATAGGAGCAACAAATATTCAGAGAAGATTAAACTACGCAAAACAACCAATTGCTAATGAATGGATGTACATTCTCAAATTACACCCTCACGCTTTCTTTAAGTCATCTTAAGAAGCTTTTTTCAAGATTCATGTTATAAATGTTCGCTGACAGTTGAACACTAAAGGTATAATTTTTTAGTTGATAAATTCACAGAAATTGATGAAATGACCATTGTGGTTGTCACATATAATATTAGTTTGCGGTGGATATCTTGGTAATTAATGATTGTCTCTGTAAACATATTTTAAACATGAAGTCAATGTAATTTTTCGATGCAATGATATATTAATAAAATAATGCTAATTAAACGTTTACGAACATTCAAAACCCATTTTCAGGTTCAGTGGTATCCTAATACAGGTTGTTTAACCTGTAGTTCTCACTGCACTAATAATTAAACATGCTGTTCAAATATATACAAAGACAAGATAGGTCAATACTTCAGAGTTGACCAGCTGCTTTGCCCGCTTGACTGAATAATTAACCTGATATTATCCATACTCAAACTCAAATTATATTTTATAAAATTTATGACGTGAAGATATTTTCCTCCTTGAAAGGGCTGCAAAACATGCCTTAGGAAACAATATACTACTAATGAAGAACACCAATCTAATTCCCTGAAGAAATTTCCAATGGTATAGGAATTATACATATTTTTTAGAAATTATGGAGCTTTGTACACTCAGTTGTTTGTACTATGCACTTTTAAACGGATAAGAATATGAGATTTGTCTTCCTTGACAAGCTCTGTTACTCGGATAACCCTTTTGATTAAGGGAGACCATGATAGGGTAGACAAATCCCTTCTAAGGTAGAGCTCCTCAAATACTCTTTCTCATTACAGGAGCTGATTCAATACACAGAGTCACCTAGAGTGCCCGGCCGGAAGAGAAACTTGAACTTGCTTTATGTTAACAACAAAGAAATTTCTTCGAGTGGATATTCAGCTGATATTCCTTCACTGACCGTAACAGATGGAGACTCTTCAGTTTTTCTAAGCTGCTTAGAAACCGTATCATTTGAAGAAAACACGAACATCCAGTTTCTCTCTCCACCACGTACGCCTTATCCCTGCATCCAAGACGAGGTATATAACAACGAAAGTCTTGGTGAAAGTTTGAATTATTTATCAATGGAATATGAGTTTTCCCAACCAACTTTCGTGGAACGCAGAAACGATCAACAAACCCAGATTGCTGATAAAATTCCTTTGAATTTGTTCGATTGCGACAGAGTTGTTCCAAGTAAAGGTCGCCATTATCCATTTCGGCACGAAGTTGTAACACAGTTGGCACGTTCATCTGCGGGCTTGAATCATTGTCCAGGGTTGCTGAGACCAGGTGAACCAATCAATTTTGAAAGCCATCGAATGGTAACTAACTCTTTTAAATATTCACCCGACTTCGGCTCTGCAAATCATAAACGCACCAGATCAGCTTCAGTCATCGGGGGCTTATCCGATGAATGCCTACAAAATCTGCGTTCTGCGCCGGACGTGTCGTCTCAGTCTACGGTAGTCGAACTTTTTAATTTGAGTGCTCTAGATGGACTGCTTATCTCTTGTCCCACTAAAGCTGATCATGAGTGCAGTTTTCGCCAAGGCAACGCTAGTCTTGCTTCAACCCTGGTCTCGCGAGAGGTCAGAGAAGCTTGGAACGACAATTATAATAATCCGGACCTCGTACCGCATAATTTACGAAGATTAGGCCCACAACACAGGTATTTGAGTCTGGACGTCAACAACTTGAGCGAGGACCCCCCTGAATATAACGAACTTCCTCCGCCCACGTATATCGAAGCCATGCTGAATGATCATCTCCAGAAACAGAAAATAATTTTGGAAAAGAGAAAAGCCAGTGGTCTCGCCATCGTAAATCATAAATGAATAATAATTATACCAGTTCATTAAATGTGTGTAAAAAGTACATTTTCATGCGAAATGAAACTAAGAGATACGCTCTTTTGCTTTAGTGACAAAGCCCTCGAACTGGAAAGTCTGTAGTGCACAGCATAATTATGTATACCACACGTCATCAGTTATTGTACATTTTTAAACCAAAAAATCCGTGGACCAATTACGTGTTTAGTGATGTATCTTGAAATAGAATACTATTAATGCTTGGGACAAAAACTTTCTTATTATACTGGAACGTGCTGAGGTGAAGATGCCTTGATTTTAATAACGTTTTATGGCCGATCACCGTCGGCAAGGAACCTCGGTTCATTTTTATCGTTTGATCGTCAGGAAGCTCGTATAAGCTGTGTTCGACGTTGACTGTAATGGATCCATTAGTTACAGGCGTTTGAGATCCACAATTGTAGAACGACTTTGCTCACACGATGAGCAAACTGTAATTTAAGCTACTGGCATTGTATTTTGGACATTTTCAGTTAAATTCACAAACAATGTTACCGACGACGCTGATGGAATTGGAACGGTGAAGCTTTTGCTTATGGAAATCAAAAGCATTTGTCTTTTGTAAATTGTTGAACATAAATTTAACCACTTCGTGTTGCAATTTTTGTATATACGCCTAAGAACAATGGTAATACATTTGTATTTAAGTATAAGCCTCAGGTTTTTTTGCTTCATTCACAACTCATGCACCCCATTGCTTGTCTGGCACCAGCCGAATTCATCCCAGTCTGATATTGCATTCTCCCAGCATGTATAAAAAAAATCATAGAACCCATTGAGGACTTCATCAATATACTACGTTCGGTACTCCATTGTATGAGTTGTTTAAACTTAATTTTTTTAAATACGAGTAATGAATGAGAGGAAAGTGTTGAATTAAAACTTGGATGCAATAGTAAAAATCTACCATTTGAAATAGCCAGAAAGGTCAACGTCTCCTCTGTAGTTCATGAAATTGAAGTGAAATAAATGGGGTTGAAATTTTATATGAAAATATGTCGGAGTAAACTGCAGTTTGTGTGTTGAGGCGCATCAGTCAGAATCTGAAATCAGGGTATGCTGTTCACAATTTCCTTCATGAAGGATTTGGTATTTGGTCGTTACTCAGTGACGCATAAAAAGTACTAATAAATGAGAAAGATCCGTGGCCCTATCATCACAGACGCTTTGACAGCAGCTCGTGGAGGGAATTTTTAGAAATACGAGTGCTCAAATGCAACATTCTCATTTCCATGTCTGGTGCTGGTTTCATCTCTGCATCTAAGTAGCATTGGTATGTTTAGTATTGATTTTCAATGTTAATATTCATATATTTGTGTCAGTCATTTCAGGCATTATTCCTGTCCAAACTATATGAACTATAATTGTCAACGCTTCGTAAGGCATGCCATTCAACAGGAATATTAGCTATTTCTCTTAGTGGAGTTAACTACTATATGTGTTTGCGTAGGCTCTTAGTGAGGTAATTTTTTGTTTTATTTTTCGCTTCTTTTATGGGTGTTATTTTGCTCTGTTATATTAGGCTTAACTGAACACCGTAGAATGAAATCACTTGCAATAAGATTAACGGAATAATTTAAAAACATCTATTTAATGATGAGATTAGGTACATAATTATCAATGATTATTTCAATACTTTTTTAATGCAATTATGTTTACATTCGTCGTTGTTCAATGTTATTTTATTGGAAAGATGAACGTATTAACTCGCCTAATGTTTTGCATTATTTAAGATGCATAATTATAAGTACTTTCTGCTCATTATTGCTAGATTATTTACGATACGTTTTTATTTAGCTTTTGAAATGAAAACCTTCAGGAGAATAAATTATCACGGTTTCTTAAATTATCCATTGACTTACCTTGACTGAGACACGTGTGAGAACATGGAGCCTTGGCCTTAGACTTTTGTATACCTAAGAATTATATTAATTAGAAAGTCTACAAGTTTTTAATGACAATACTGACAGTTTTATATATATATACCCAGTCCCCTGGTCTTACCTCTTGCAAATGTTTGCTTGCATGTTCGGATTTTGCGAAGCGAGGTTACGATTTCGCTCACTGATTGTCATCCAGGAATTATTTCCTATACTGTCGAGTTTCTAATTGTCGAATTTATTTTGAAAAATTCCTACCTTTTTCAACTAGATATGACGTCATTAGTCTATTCTGACTGTCATATTAAGTTCACTCGAACTGGTTTTATTCAACTACTGTTTGTTATGTACGCTATTAAGAGGATTTTTTAGCAACAAATTTACTAGATGTGTCTGTAAATCATGCATTCAGTCTCACAAGTTGCTCTGTATTCGCATTAGAGGGGCAATTATTTTGAGCAGTTGTGCTCTGTAGGAAAATATAAAAGGGCACGACGAACGAAGCCAATTGCCGAGGCGAATGGTCATAATGCTGGTATATAGAAACACAAGGGTATAATGCAAATGAATATGCTCCTGCAAATGTAGTGCTAACAATTCATTAGATGCAACTAACTAAGAGCCTGTAACGGTAAATATTATGAGTTAAACTGTGAAAACTGTCACGATCTTTCAAATATTAATGGCTAAATACCTTAGGATGTAAGGACGAGCATGATGATGTAAATAGTTACGAATGAGCTGATATTCTTGATTACTAATCTGTATACCACGTGAATAGTTATAAATTTAAACATAGTTTCCATACCAAATTTTAAAAAATTCTCAAGTCTACTGAGCCTAAAGTTATGCATTTTTATTGTTAATGACACATGCGTTAAAAACTGAATTAAAATCAGAAAATCTTGGAATCATTTAACTTCTTGTCATTAGGCAATAGCTCTTAGTCATTGGGTAATTCCTCATGATTGCTCGTCGATAGCAGGGAATTTTGTCTGGCATCCACCAAATTCTACTAAATTGCAACGATATGCTTGAAATTATAGGACGATGTCTGAACGAAACTAAAGATGCTGTCCACCAAGTTATCATTGATAGAAAATGGAGCAAATATCGGCATCGTTTGTACAGATTCCTGCCAATACCGAAATGCTGCTTAGTCATGTTTCATCCTCTGGATGATGTTCTAGTAAATGTAATCTGTTGGTTCTGTTTACTTCACTTGTGATAATGGTGGAATACAGTCGTATTAGCTACCAGTACTCTTTAAATGAAACCATCACGCTGTTCTAAACAACAGTCTCAGAATTCTTGTAGTCTTGGAAAGTTTTCTCTATTAAACTATTTTTTGCGCATATAACGAGACTCAGTGAGCTCAAGTCGGCCTAATAGTAAGCGAATTACTTATAATCAGAAGTGAGATGTATATTTATTTGAAATACTGGGTGTGTGTGGATATGTATATGTCGTATAGATATTGAGCAAGTCCCTGCGCAGTTATGCGTTTCGAACACCATTTCACCTCAAACATTGATTTTATCTCACTGCAATACTAGCTCGGTTTCATACCGATGAGAGCCTTTCCAAGTCTTGCAGTTTATGTGTAAAACCTGGGACAATCTCTCAATTATTACACTCAACCGGATCCGAATGATAACTCACCAGGTCTGTTGTCCGTATTCCCTCCACTTACCTTACTCCATCATTCACTTCTGCCACACCTCTTAAAATCTTATCACTTACTCGTTTTATCTCTCTTACTGTGATTCTCAGACCCTAGATCGCCATTACTCAAATCCTAGGTCACCGTTGCTCTCAGATCCTAGGTCACCGTTACTCTCAGACCCTACATCACCGTAACTCTCAGACTTTACGTCACCGTTGCTCTCCGACCCTAGGTCTCCGTTACTCAGACCCTAGGTCAACGTTACTCTCAGGCCGTACGGCAAAACAAATTCATGTAAACTTGAGTTCGAATTCGTACCTAGACTCCCTTACAATACTCTCCAGGCCTCCTGCTCTGCGACCAACTCCTATACGCAGCAGTACGATCTTTCCAAGTCATCCATTTTTCCACAATTCCTCCATACCTACAGAGAAGCGCCAAATCTTCCAAGACACCAAACAGAACAACCTTTACAGCGCAACTACTGAGGATAGCATGACTGATGTAAATGGCTTCGAATCTACCATGTACAGCTAGCTACATTCGGATACAAATAATAAAAATGAGCTAAACTTTTTCACGGTTTGCTGGCAAGAAGCTATCTACTATCGGTAGATAGTATCTAGCGTATCGGCTGCATGCATAATTACTTTAGTGTTTACCAGGTATGGGGTGAATCAAAAAGAAGGAACTTTGAATAATCTTTACTAGTTTAACGGTAAACACATCAAAGTCTTAGAAGAATGTTTACGAGAGTTGTTCGTGGAAGACAATATAAGCTACTTCTTTAAACCTAACCTAAGTGTAAATATTGCGACAAAACTCGAGTAAATCGTACATTTGTCAGTACAATTTTTATGCTAAAAGAGAACTAACTTAGTGAACGCCTCATTAATGGACGATACAGAACTGTTTATGTCAGAGTATGAATACAACTTTTTAGGAGTAATCACACTACTGTGTTAAGCTCAGTTGCCTAAAATACTGAACTCTCAGAATACAGTTATATTTTTAATATAACCTAGAGATTATATATGAAATAAGCATTGTAGTCATGGATGAATGTTTTACCAAATTTTAATTGAAAAAATATTTGACTTCGTCATGTTTGGTAATAAAATTAAAATCGAACAATGACACTGTAGCCAGCTACAATCTTAGCGACAAAGAAAGATCACTTTGATTTTGTATGGTGCTACGTGTTCGTGCTTAATATTAGGATGTTCAAGCAATGAGCTGAAAGAACAACTGTTTTCTAAACAGTTTTATTTTGCATAAGTTCGTCAGAAATTAATTTATTCGCGGCATCAGTTGCTATTTCATGCAAGCTCTTCATCGAATAACATGGTTTTAATTCAGCATTTTTAAGGCTGACATAGAAAGCTAATACGCAGAGCTAATATTAATTCGTGTACAATGTGTATACATAAAATTAATAAGTGTATAATCCTATGTTAAACTCTCGAACGCCACGTGCTACCTCAGTCATAGAACACACTAAAAATATTCGACATTGGAGGTCAGATTACAGGTATGTACAAAAATATTTTCTTTCTAAACAGAATATCATTAAAAACTGATTTTCTTAATTTCAAAATTAACAAGTGAATTTTTTTCGCAAATAAAAAATAACGTAGGACTATCTTAAAGAACCAACCAGTAACACTGTACAAACTTTTTAACCCCTTCCCCAACAATTTTTTTTGTTAAAAAAGTTTCTTTTTCAGACCAATTTTTTTATTTTGGTTCTATATAGTATTTTTGATGCTGGTTATGAAAACAGTTTGTAATTATTTTTTCTTCCCATTTTTGTGGTTAACTATTTTTGTGGTATACTCGTCAACGACTTAAAAAGAACATTTTGTGAAAACGTGTATACACGTCTCTGCCGGGGAAGGGGTTAACAGTGAATGTAATCGAAGTCAATATTTCTCTGCTGACATCGCACAACTTCACGAAATGTAAGATACAATACAGCTTCATTCCCTAGCATCAAATTACCTTAGACACAAGCGGAGTTTTAACTTCAGCGCAGTGAGATTCTTGGAACACGACTAGGAAACTCTTGTTCAGTGCACTAAACAGTGATATAATCAATCTTAAATCAAGATAAATATTCCACTCAGAAAGCATGACAAGTGAACGCAGATCCACAAGAAAACAAAAGAAACATCTGGCAACATCTGGTAATGTAGTCTCAAATAAAAAATTCTTGACAATAAAGTAAATTTGACGAATGTGTGACAAAATTTACATGAAATGGTCGATCTACCAGCCCTGGGGTCGCAAACTTCTCTGATTTTGAGAATATCTTACGCCCATATTGACTCGTAACCACTTCCAATGATATCTCAATTGAATATGCAACAATGAAGCCAAATGTTTTCATTTCATATGAAAAATAGTCGATGAAAACGAAATTGATTTTCTCAAGCAACTTACGCGTAAATTGCAATCATTGTTTTACAGACAACTTTTTATGGCTATTAACGCATTCGAATTACAAACAACAAACATAAAAAATGCAATAATTAGAGTTCATTTTGCTTAACAAAAGAGAATCGTAAACATTGCTAAAAATTGTTTTTAACATGAACTTCAAAATGCCTTTACCTATAAAAATTAAATAATAATCAGATCCACATTTCACTTAAAATACACACTGTAAATTAGCATAAAAGTAAATATTAGATTATCGAGATATTCACTCATATAGGAAAAGTAGAAAAATTATCATTAGTGACAGTAGCTTATCTCCTCCACTCAAACATTAGACTGTTTTGTTTTAAGGAACCAGAAATTTTCTAACGTAAGATTTCAAATTTCTGACATCACTATCGTACTAACAACCCAAGGTAACTTTCAACGATTAACAAAACCTTGAAGAACAGTAACAACGTATACTGGCGTTCAGCAGTCGCTCAGTATAATTCAGACAGCAACAATGTCAAACGGTGAGGCTGTTGTGCAGTGCAGCTGAACCGCTGCTTGAAAGCATGCTCGCTCATTTCATTGTTGAAGCTGTGCTGTCGTTTTATTTTCGTTTCTAAAATACAATGAGTAACTCGGTAAATGTGATAAAAATGTGCAGTACAAAATATTCATTGCAAAGTGTGATGACAAAAATCGGAGGGAAAGGTAACAGGTAAAGCAAACGAACAAAATGGGCACGCAAACTGAGAAAGAAGTAACTTTGACGAAAAATAGCTTCTCTCTTCAACTAACCAAATTTTCCAAACCCGTCCGGTAAGCACTATTGACAGAAATGTATTTCCTTAACTAGCAATATTCTAGTTATTATGAATTAAAAGCGCACATATCTTTGTAAGCAGGGGAAAATGTGTAATTTAACTATGAAATTTCAAATTTAGTTTAAGATTTGAGATAAGCAATAAATATACACTATTTAACATCATGAACCAGGTAGCTAAACTACAGTTTAAGATGACGGCGAATAGAGAAATGTACGAATGGAACTAACTACGGAAGGAGCAGGGAGGGAGGGAGGGATGATTCAGGTCGGAGAAGTCGGTGCAGTAGACAACGTATTAGTGTCAGACTCGACAGACGGACTGCGCTGGTCACGGGCAGCTGTGTGAGGACCGAGACTTGGTCTGCTAGACTGCCGTGGTGAGCAGAGTTGCCTGAAGGCAGGACATTGCGAAAGCTCTGCCACCTGTAATCACAGTCAGAAGTAAGCTGATGTTTTCGAAGATATATTGGTGTAGAAATTTACATGAATTTCTTTAATTCCGTCGATAATAACCGAAAATAAGACTAACCAAAATACGAGGGCTGTTTCTTATTCGACCACCGATCGGCTATAAAAAACGGAAATTTATATAACAATTTTTATCGCCAATAGTACTGCATGGTCTAACTTTCAGCAATAAATTGTTGTGTCATGTAAATTTGCCTTCATTTATAGCCCACCAGTGATTGAAAAAATTTCCCTGCTATAAAGGACTAATACCATCTTAATGGCGAACAAAATATTTGACACGTCGCGAGTCAACCAACGCAAAGATGATAAAACAATGAGAAAAAAAATATACCAAATAAAACGATGTTTGATAGCGCTCCGATAGACCACCTAAGAGACTTCAAAGTAATATATGATACACTATTGTATCACAATACAGTTGCCAAGTCAAATTAAAATAAACTATACAATAAACTGCAAACCTCTACAATAATGTTCGTGTGAATAACCCTTTTATTTTGCGTTACCCTCGATAGGAAGGAGAGAGTTGCAGCATAAGTCATAAAATTACAACACCCTGTCATACTCTGGGATGCCACCCTGTTGTATGTGTGTGTGTGTGTGTGTATTAGGGGGAATTAAAGGCCGATACAAAAGCCCCAATAAAACGCTAGCCCTCACATCTAAGTCTAAGGCACACCTTGAGAATGAGCACTACTATGCCCCCATACGCCGCATCATCAGGCAGGGCAGAGACGTGGTAGAAGCGCGTTGCAGCCGCCGAAATCATCAACACCACCAGCAGGAGAGTTTCTTCCAAAGCGGTCTGATAAAATAACAATAGTTACAGCAGAGTTCCCATTGGTCAAACAATAGATTAGTTACGTACTAAGTCACAATTAAACTTTGCATCACTTTATTTGATAATGCTACGTTTTCCCTCACAGGTCGTCTTGGAAATTAATCACAAGGGAGAAAATCAATAACCGGCATAAATAGAAAAAGAAGTCAATGTATAAGAGAAAAGACAGTTGCCGGGAGCTGGCTTGTTTGGTTTATCTGACACCGCCATGATGAGGTTGAGAAAAAAATTTTTCCTGATAGCTGTTGGACAGCTTCAACCGAAGATAAAAGATATCAGTCCCAGACAATTTTGAAGCCATAAAATAGAAAATTGTCTTCTTCCAATTTATTTCCCACATCGGTCTGCAACCTGCGAGTCCTGATGTCTGAAATGACGAAAGACCACACAAACTAAAACTGGAACTGAGCAAAAACAATACCTGCAAGGTAGGCACAACCGGCCGTGCTGCAGAGCTGACTAGAACCATCAAGCTGACAGAGGATCGCGTAACCACCACCGTCAGCACCAGGACCAGCAACAGCTGACACCACAGCAGCATGTTCGCCTGCTCGATTGCGAAGCCGGCCATCGACAGCGACACCAAGCCCACCACCTGCGCATCAAGCGGCACTTCTCACTTCCTTACCGCTTCAGCACAGCTCACACAAGAACATCTAGTATCTTCTACGGACTAGAATAATTGAAATAACATGCACGAGGCAAGAGATGCATGGGAAGTCATGGAAGTCCCTCTCATTCTTTGTTAGAGAACATCACCGTGAAGGGCATCTTGGGTACTCATTGCTCTCTTACGGTAGGTAACACTCTCTAGTCCTTCAACGATGAGCATATTAATATTGCCTGTCCTGATTGTGTATGGAAATTTCTTTTAGTTCGAAACTATTTGGTTATTATATTTCAAATTTACCACTGCAGCCTCAGCTTGAAAAAGCAATTCACCGTACAAATTAATAGACTAAATGATTCATTACACTGTCATCTGAGGTCAACTACTAATAGGATAATCCAGGGTAGGCATTCCAATATGTGACACTCCAATGAGTGAAATTTATGTTCTAGTTATTGTGGAGTAGAAATTTTATAGGTACGAGGATTATACGTTATACACACTGCGGCTTAAGTAAAATCAGTGAAAGACTCCGGTCTACAGTTTTCATTATTTTAGTGAGAGTAGATGTGCACAAGACATCAATTGTGAATTGATATGGCACTTTTGATATACTGCTAAAACTCACAGCAATTGAGATGTTCAGGGCAAACTTAAGCGCCCTAACGTTCCTCGACTGGCGAGTCAGAAGTTCATCAGTCAACTGATCACCTCGTTCTACCACTCCTCCATTGCTCTCCTGGCCCTCCGTCTGTATGTGACGGCTCTGATCGCCATCCTCAGCAGCGGTATCAGGGGCAGCTTCGAGAACTTCATCCTGAGGTTCGAGATCGGCGGCGGGTTTAGGGGTGTAACCACACACCAGCTTGAGGACGTTAGGGGCCGAGTTGATGAAAGCAGGGGCACTCCACAGCAGCCAGGCGTGCAGGACCGCTAAAGCCGCCTGGCAGAGCACACTGAGAGAGAAGCCCCACGGCATCTGGGAGTGCGTCCAAAACGCATACTCGCTCGCAGCGCCGCTCAACACGAAGTTAGCGAAGGCTGACAAAAGCGCCAAGAATATCGTCTGAAAACAAGAATACGACAGTACAGGCGAAACTACCTGATGGCCAAAGGAATCAAGTTAGATCTAAAAATTCGCAAGCATCATTTAAAAGATAAAAACCAAACCAATCATTGATTCGGAATATTAATTTCATCATTCACCCACAGCATATTCTTTAACGGTCGCACAAATAACTACAAGTCTCTTAGTCTGCAGGTATATGATTAAAATAATTCACAAGAGATATTATAACAATCACTGCGTGTTCCAGATCACAAATTTTGCATGCAGATTATATTATTCAACGGTATTCGTACATGTATATTCAAATAAAACAAAAGTTAGCTCAAAACTGGCGAGACTTTCTTGGAGTCTGACATAATTACATAGATTTTCTAAATAGCAAAATATCCCTATTATGGTTCACAAATTTATCCCTAACATTTTTGACAGAAAATTTGATACTTGTCACCTAATTAATCACTAACAAGAGGTGATGAAAATGCTGACTCCCTCTTTTGGTATCTCATTCCAAAAAAAACAAGACTGACCTCCACAAAATGAAAGTTACATCAAGATGTTCCTCTGGGAAATCGATATATTGGAAGGAGTAAAAATTTCACAGCGATTGATTTTTTCAGAGCAGCGTTGCAGCAATGAAAATACAACGGCGTTGTTGCAGCTGGAAAATTATGTAAACTACAGGCAATGATCTGTAATGAGCACGATTGAGTCACCCGAGAACAAAATACATGTCACCACTGTTCATCCTTCAAAGAAGTTTATGCAGCACTTATGGGTGATATCTACTTTTATGAGACCATTGGAAGAAGAAAACGCGCAGAGAAGTTTCAAGAATATAAACAAGGAACCGGATTAAGTAAACTTTCTCTCAACAGAAAAAATGTTCAAGAACTACAATCTAGACGGCGAAAATAAAATAAAACTAGACAACTCCACTCCCCTAAAGGAGCAACACAACGGACTAAAGCAACGCAGAAGTCCGGAGACAAGACAGAATAACGCAAGTGACAAACTCACCAGAGTTACATGACCCTCCCCGAAGACGAGGGAAAGCAGTGCCTCGCCCGCTACTATGAGGTTGAGAGCCAGGACGCTCGTAGACCCGAACACGATGGGTGCTGGCAGTCTGACTAAGCCACACTGCCTCTTCTTGAAAAAACAGTACTGGGCAGCGCTGGCCTCGCTCGGGCGCAGGCCAGAAGAGAATAATTCAGAGCAGAAAGGCAGGAGCACTGAACCAAAAACCTGTGAAAAATAATTGCTTAACACGTTGCCTCCGATTGTCTGATTGGTGTAAAACTTCACTTTGTACGCATAGTCACAAGAAGGATCTGAAAAAATTACAGAACCTAACCTAAGTGGTACACATAAGTACCACTTCGGAGTCAACGTGTTAAAATGAAGGTTCCGTAACTGGGGTGTAAGCACCCGAGCAGGTGTGTGAGTTTATCACAAGAGGATTATGAGACGCTTTTTATTACAATATTACACTATAAACGTGATTTTTTTACAATACACTATTATTCGTGTTATAGTTTAATTTGGGTTTAGATCGTATCTCTAAAAATTTGGGGTTCGTGGGTGAATAAAGTTAGAGTGCTCCTTACCTAAACTCTTGCATTGCTTATGTGACAGTCACCTTCGGTTGAGCATTATCCTGTAATAAATTACAACCCTAAGCTTATCGCTAGAATCAAGGTTCCAGCAGTTCACAGCGTTAGGTAAGTATATAAAGTTTTCAATTGGAAGGATACATTACAGTAAAGATTTCTTATGACATTTATTTTTTTCTTATGACATTTTTGCCAACAGCCATACCACGTTGAATGCACCGCTTCTCGTCCGAACAGTTGGAGTGAAAAGCATTTCTTAAAAATGCAACGGAATTCCACAGATAATACAGCGGAAAATGCGTATGCGTGTGTTCCATGCATCAGCCTGTGAACTGTTAGACATTAGTGATGACAACTCACCAACCCTCCTTCTAGCCACAGAGATGGAGTTCAAATGAAGAAAATGACTGATCACAACTTACCACTCTCCCCATCACAAAAATTGAGTTGATGGTAAAGAGCTTGAGGCAGTTGCATCCAGGCCAAGCTATTTTCCTCCTCCGGATGTAGTAAGCATTGCCAGCGAACTGCAAAGTCAACAGGACACAAATTATATACAGAAATTCTTAAAACAATATTAAATTGAAGTAGTTTCGTACAAGATAATGACCTGTACTGACTTGCTATGCAATAACTGTATGCAGACAATTATTTCTCAGGCCGAAGTCGAGAAAATAAGCAATTATCAAGTTTCAGTCACCTTCATAGTTCAGAGACAATTTCATAAAACCAGACAAAGATTTCAGTCAACTTTACGGCCTGGAACAGTTAAAGTACTGGCCAAAACATACGCTTACTTTTGACAGGAGAGAATAAATCAAAATAAAACATAGCCTTACATTACTCTTTGCGTTTTTTAGATGAATGTTGAACTCACAGCCAGCGTGAGGAGCGTGATCATGATCATTTGCAAGGCGAGTACGGGACTGTAACTGGCGCTGAAGTATCGCGCCGCCTCTTCGTTGTTGTAGAAGTAATGGTCTGTGAAGGTTATCAGATACAGGAAGTGTAACAGCCACATCACGCATACGGAGTTGATGACCTGGGGAGTGAAAACAGCTGATAACCTGCATGCGGCGCATGAGAAGTCATAGACTTGAGAATGGAAGTGACGCAAATATTCATCATAATGGTAAAGCCAAGCATTTTCCAAACACTTGGAAAAGTCTAGTTAGTATTAGCGTACCCTCTCAATATGAACCTTCATTACAAATGAAATTTCATCATAAATTCAAGTTCATGAAATAATAGGATCCATTATTTCTTTCTTCTTTCGACGACCCAATAAAATGACGTTAACTCCGAATATTCTCAATGTTTTCCGAAGAGCTCATAGTTGCATTGATTGGAGTCCACCAGAAAAGTGTACAACTGCCTGCTAAAATTGGAACGCACGGACGTCGAGGAGCAGACAGATACGTCCACCATCATGGCACCAGCGAGCACGACAGACAGCGCGGCAGTTGCCAGCATTGGAATCATGACAGACGTACGAGAGTCACCGTCGTAGCCAGCACGCCAGTTGAAGGCTTGCACTATCTCGTCACTGGAAGAAGACACTTGTTAATACATAAAACCTACTTGCTAGTCTTCAACAAGATTCAAGATTGCATGAATGTGTAGTTGTATGCATGCATGCATGCATGATATATGATTAAAAAGAACAAACATACCCTTTTATAATGCAGTTTTCTGTATGGAGTACGATCAAATGAAGTTCCTTAAGACAACAATGTGATACTATCTGTGTACTTCTTGAGTTCAAATGAAATCAATGCATGTCATCATATAACTGAAGCCCAACAGCAAACAAGCCGTCATTCTAAAAAAACATTGCTTAATTGATAGCTATAACCGAATGTTTAACGTTGAATAGGAGCCATTTAATTAGGTGTATGGTAATGCGTTAGTGTGCTTCTGTAACTTAGTACTGGTGCCAGTTTTGGTTGCTCTGAATACCTAGAGCCACTGAAGCAGCCCACAGGCGTACATTCATTCATGCACTTCAATTACATTTAATAACTCTAGAGAAGGCATGTCCAAGGTAGCTAAAGTCTGAAGCTGGTCATGAAGACTAACAAACCTTTCGATTCTTTTCATCTACTGGCAGGAACGTTACACTGATAACTTCATCAGTTATCAGTACATAATGCTCCTGTAAGTGTTCTACTACACGTGCACTATTACATACATGTAATAAATTAAAATTATATTTTGTTACAGAGGTTGAGAAGCTTTATTCTTGAAAATGCATTTCTTGTACAACAAATTTTCATGCAATAGTATCTCTGTCTGACAAATATTTCTGAAAATCAATTCCTATGTTTGAAGTTGCATTATTAAAACATTTTAAAAAACCAAAAGTTTTAAAACTCACACTGTCTCATAATCCTTTTTGGTAGGCCGAGCAGATGGTGTAAAATTTGCAGCTTTGGAGAAAACTGCATCTCCTAAGTAAGATGGATACTCCAGCCCATAATTCAAGCTGGATACAATGCACCCAATCACAGCAAATCCCTGGAAAAAAATTGCATTGCTTAAATGATTCGAATAATGAAACTGGCCCAAAACATAGTGAATTGCACGAACAGTGGGTGCATAATTTACGGCAAGATACCAACATATCTACTAGTAAAAACTATGCTAAGCTGAGACCCATGGAGATGAAGTATGGATCATCAGGCAATGAACTAGTGCACTGCAAATATGGGACTAAAACTTTTATGGAAGTTATTTTCTTCAAATGTGTAATTGTGCAAAATATGATAGTGAAGACGTGCGCTGTATACGTCTTGTGCAGAGCAGCGCGCCACGCGTCTTGTGCAGAGCAGCGCGCCACGCATCTTGTGCAGAGTAGCGCGCCACGCGTCTTGTGCAGAGCAGCGCGCCTTGTGCAGAGCGTCGTGTCTTGTGGAGCGCGCCACCAGTCCAGACGTTACGTTTTTAATCTGATTTTACTATGCTGCATTTCTTTTCACTGAAACTCTAAATTAATCATTTTTACAGTAAACAACTCTCCTATAAATAGCTTTGAGGCAAAAAAACTTTACTTTCACATTTTAAACAAATAATTTCAAACATTCTACAACAAAATATTTTAGGGATGTGGATTCTTACCCCTATCACAGCCTGAAGAGCAATCAGCAAGGTCTCCTGCCGAGGCATCATACAAAGTGTACTTCTGAAGCCAGCTTATTTTTTTAAAATGATGGTTTGAGAAGTTTTTTGTGCAAATCCATCCACTTGAAGTAGAGAAGTGACTTTTCAACTTAGAAATTCATCAACTGCAAAAAAATTATGATTAGTTCAAAGAAGATAGTAGACTACTTTGTACTTATTTTGGAACTAAGTTGTCAAGTTTTACTAATATATTTTGTCACAAGTTTGTCCTTTATTTCCATTTTCACTACATTTGTCACATATTATTTGAGACTGTGTGTTTAGAGTAACATCTGCATGCTATTATATGTGGGCACACTAACAAGTATATTTAAATTTTAATTGCTAATGAATGTATCTTTATCAGTACTTTTTGTTTATGTAAACATTTCTTGAGCTGTAATTATTTATTTCTGATGTTAATGAAAGATTCTTTTCAACCTGCTTGCAAATTCATAAACTGAAAATTGCTGTCAGAAATAGCTTCTGAAATTTGAAACAATTTACATTGAAAATTTCTTATGAAAAAGAAGAAATAGCAGTTCTAATGAAATAAAGCAGAAATTAATAATTTTTGAAGTGCATTGCTGAGGAATTTTGTCTCCACTCTACAAATATTTTTGCTTATTATGAGACAACAATTATTTTATTAAAAATTATTTATTTCAAAGTTATACAAAAATATATACAATTATAGACAAAATAATGAAAACTACCTAAGTCAGTAATTTGAGAAAAAAATGCTGCTTCACTATTACCTTAAGTTTTGTTTTAGAATTAACTGTTCTAATTTTCCCTTTTTCAACAATATGTAGAAGCAATTGATATATTGCATGTTTAAAAAAAATTGTTGATGCAGATTCTACCTAATATACTCTGCTATATTTTTAACATGCTTGAAAGGTACAAAGTTAAACCTATACTGTGTAACTGTACAATATAAAATTAGATCTATATTGTTTTACTGTGACCTATAGTGCACAGTAAAATTGTTGTTATAGATTAAATAAGTATTATTGCACTATTTAAGAATACTTTATTTACAAAAATTTCATATAGTAGTAAAAAATTAAGCCAGAACACAATTTGAATACTTTTCTGTATGACTGAGGCAAAGAAAATAACCTAGTTTTACTAAAAAGTCTAACATAATTTCCTGGATAAAAAACTGTATCAATAGAGCCTTTTGCAGAGTATTCATCATAGGTATTAAGTGTTGTGCAAATATTATAGCTTAGAACTCCATACAATTGATCCAATAAATTCATTTCTAGATTTGTATTAAATTATAAATGCAAATTATAGCAAAGAACTTTGTTACCATCTTGGAATTTGAATCATAATTTATGTTCAATCTGCTCATATACATGTTTTGAATTATCTATAAAACCAAACAATTAAAAAACTTAAATAAAAATGACACCTTGATGAATTTCTAACTTGACCCAATTATTTCTCTTCAACACTAAGCTAAATCCTGACTGTACCTCTTTGTCAAAACTGATTGCATACATTGTCTTATCATTGACTTTAAATTTCAAGTGCTTTTTAACTGTCCGAAATAATTTCTAAAGATTTGGCACGTCAGAAGAAAATATTTTGTGTATAACATAAGATAGTCACCAGTCGCCAATGCATGATCCAGCTTTCTAGTATACCTAGTATCAAATTTACAATGAAATATATTATAATAATTTTATATATCGGTTGCGTATATATTGCCCGAGACAACCCTCCAGGTCACGGAGTACCACCATCTATCAGCTGCTAAACATCTTCCAACATCTGTGAAGTAAACATGTTTTCCTAGGATGCAATTACGCCTTACACAGCGGAAGTGGCGAAGATTAAAAGATTTCACTGAAATATACTAAAGACAATTAGTAAGATTGTTTAGAAACTAAATGCCAAATGTTAACAATTTATCACGCAAATATTTACAGCCATTAATCAAGTAGGAGTTGTTCAACTTAGGATACGTATATTAACGTAAAAAGCTCCAAGAAGTTTTTCCCCCAACTGTGAAACCTATTACCTAAACCTTAGTAATGTAAATCTATGTTGTCAGACAGTTTAAATTATAAATCCTAATGCTCTCAACAACTATTTTTCAATTCTACATCATTTACAATGTGCTGTTATTAGACACGGCACCTACGATCCGCTTCGCCGCGTCAGGTTACTGAACTGAATGACGGACAGTGTCTCTTCCGTCATTAAATGTAAACAAACCAACAAAAAAGCACCGGCAGCGTGTTCAGTTCTTTGCAGTATTAATAATTAGTGTTAAGCACAATTTGATGCGTGATATTTGAGTATGAACACGTCTGTTAAACCAAAACAATTATTTTCAATTGTTTGGTGACGAAGAGAGCTAGAGAACATTACATTTAAGTGGATGACTCCTAGACTCATCCTACAGCATCTCGGCATCCTGGACTTGCATAAACAAAGTAGTCTAAAGCAGTAAACAGTTAATCATTGATCATGCCGTTAGTTATTATTACTGGCATACCTTCCTCTGGAAAAACGCATTGGGGAAGGAAAATAAAAGAATACTTCTCTGAAATGAATAAAGATGTAGCGTTCGTATCTGATCACGATTACTTTACAGTGAGTATTATTGTGTTATAGAGCTGCTCTCAAAATTTTACTGAGTGCTATACCCTGATTAGTGTGTAATAAAAACTTTTATGACTATATATCTGAAATATTATTTGTATGACAAACAAAGAATTACTAAAGTTTTTAATGAAATATAGGTTAAAGTCTGGGCCATGAACATGAGCACTGCTCTACTCATCTCATTAATCCTGGTAGTTTCATATTGTAACATTAATTAAACCAAGCTTTATGATATGTAATTTCCCATGAAACTTTTTATTTATTAATTTGTTTATAAAGTTAAATCTAAAATTAAAATGTACTTTACAAATCATATTCAATGTAATCATAGCTTTTGTATAACTTTTATTAGTTATAAGTAAAGAATGTATCAAATAAATATAAAGAAATGTTTTATAAATTTGCTCTAATTTATGTTCATATATGTTTCTGGTTACTTAATCGGGTATAAGTAAAAATGAGCAATACAAGATTTTGCCAATATCTTGAATTTTGTCAATGAATGTGAAACTCTTGACTATCTAGAAGACTTGGGACACAGGGCCAGTTGGTTTGTATTGCAAATGGTAAAAAATATTACCAATTCATAGTAAAAATGTTACAAATAATAATTATATTGCACCAATGTTGAATTGTGGTTATTTTTAAAGCCTTAAATTATTTTTGGAGGATTATGATTTGCTACACAGTAAAAAAATATCCATCGTCACAACGAAAGTTATACATAGTCTCGATAACATTTTTTCTCTCGTTTAGCCAAATTATTTCATATTAACACGTTAAGTGCGGCGCGCGAAAGGAGTGCATAGCTGCATTGCGGTAGATGCCAAGTCTTGCCAGAACAGTTTGCCTGGA